>JAWCTZ010001045.1:0-25523 GCA_036850595.1 Rhyacichthys aspro | reverse complement strand
TGCAGGCTGCCTCTGCAAATTTACATAACTTTGCAGTTGGCAGGCCTGTAGCAAGATAAGGTTCTGTGGAAGCCTCTGATGCCTCTGTTTAGTTGGTAGACACACACACACAAACGCGCTTTATCAGAAAGCGGACGATAAAAAGTGGAAAGTTCACTAAAAGCCAAGGTCATGTCAGATGTAAAACAGTGTAACCCTGAGAGTTCACCTCTGAAAACGGACAGCTGGCTCCACAAACCATCAGATATTTTTTTTTTCCACACACATAGCTGACTGTAGGCTATTTCTTGTTATCACGACACTGTGTTATTGTATTTCATATCCATGACAGCACGTTACATTGTGTTCATGTTGTAGCTGTATCATGTAGCGTGCCTTAAATGCACAGTGTGTGCTCCTTTGGGCTGCTGTTGTTTTGATGTTGACAGCTTTTAAAATGATCACGTTTGTGTTTGGGTAAAAAAAATACATACATAAAAAACATACAAAAACATATCAAATCTGTTTGTAACTGGATTACCGTTTAATACCATTTTTTTAAAGGTCTCAGACTAATTTTACTCAATAGGACTCAGGATTTTGAATCAAGACAAGTAAAGACCACAGATGGTATAACTGTCTATAAAACCTGACCATGAGTTTTGTGTTTTTAAGAATTAACTTGTTGTGTTTGGATTTTATAACTGTCTCCTGGTATCTCCTCCAACCTTTAATACTCCTAATCTTAGGATGGCATCCACATGAACACTAATTTTATTACCAATCAATGGTTTAAAATGCAATATATCTTCAATTACTGAAATTATTATCACAAACAAAATGCCTAATCAAAGATATATGGCTTTCAGCCTATAATTAATGGCTTTTAAATTTAGAGATCACATTATTTATTATGTTGTCTTGGCTATTATCTTCCTAAAGTGTCCTGCCTATAAATAGTGGCGAAAGTACTTCAGAAGTACCGCCATGTACTCTCAAATGCCTATTTTATTATAACAACTTTGTCAGGATTGGTCCAAATAGGAAACGCTGTATTTTTAAACGCCGTCTGATTGGCTGCTGCCCCCGACTCTGTAGTGAACACAGCGCAAAGCTTCCAGACAAGAGATCCATGGGCGTCTATACTATGAGAAAGTAGTCCCTGGTGGAGACACTCATTTCATTTAAACTCTCGAATCAATGTCGGATATAAATGACGATACGTGTCTTGTTCCCAAGCAGAGATATATTTTAGCTGTATTTATCGATGTCTTTTGCAGGTTTAAAGGAAAGTGTCGACTTGTATTGGTGGCGGAGGGATATCTGTATCACACTCCGCGTCAAAATATTGGCTTGTGGAGACCGCGCCAAAGCTCAGACAGCGGCCACTCTTCGGGATAACAGCACACTGCAGTGGGTCCTTCAGCGCAGTTTACCGTCTCCACTGCTGCTCTACACATCGGGGAGAGCGCTATTTGAGACTCACTTGGACTGTTTTCATCTTAGACCTCTGAGTCAAGACACAGAAGAAAGATTTGAAAGCGTTTTTTTTAGGAAATGTTGTTTGAGTTGACGGTCGTGACCCAGGTCTGACGGGTGCGGTGCGGCGGAGTTGCCGCACTGTTGGACTGGAGATATCAGTTTGAGCCAAGAGGGTCCGCACCACCGTTTACAGCACACACACTCAGCGACTGGATCACTTCTTTTCTGGCTACAAAACTGACAACGGGCTGGATAGGATTTGACTTCACCGGCTTTTCACTTTGAATATGTTGTTGTCAAAGTTTGGTTCATTTTCGCACATTTGCAATCCTTCAAGTATGGACCACCTACCAGTCAAAATACAGCTCCAGCCTGGTAGGTTTTCCACACGGATCTTCACTTTTACAGACCTATTTTACTTGAAAATCTAGTTCCTCAGTTGGACTCATTTAGATTTGAGTCAGACCGGCTCGTAATGCTGAGTGGCGTAACGTTACTCAACCTGACCTCGCGTTAAGCGCTGGTCTATTGTGGGACTGCGACTTGTCTTTAAGCGCATTTCGTAACCAACAATTGCTTTATCTTTTTCTTACAGTCAAAGTGGAAAAGGAGCCCTTCGAGAAGGTTTACCAAGTGGGCTCCGTGCTGGGGAGCGGGGGCTTCGGGACCGTGTACGCCGGGAGCCGGATTTCAGATGGCGCACCGGTAAGAAGCCTATGTTTTGATGATCCATGTGCCGCCATCAAAGCGTGCGCCTTTTACGCACAAGAAATAACGCTTTCCATCGAAGTGTATCTATCTTTTTGCTAAGTTTGATGTGTTTTTTCTCCGCAGGTTGCTGTAAAACACGTCGCAAAAGAGAGAGTGACCGAGTGGGGCACAATTGTAAGTAGTCTCCCGAGCTGTGTGTGGTTTGTTTTGGTCCCCCCTCCCCTGCTGCCGGGTGGGGGATGTGAACTGTGTGAGCCTGTGTGTAAATGCCGAATTCGCTGCTTTATTTTAATTTTGCTCTTATGTTTTTTTTTTATTATCCCAGAATGGAGCTATGGTGCCTTTGGAGATCCTGCTGCTAAAGAAGGTCAGCTCGTCTTTTCGCGGAGTTATCAAATTGCTGGACTATTACGAGCGCGCGGACGGCTGGCTCATCGTTATGGAGAGGCCGGAGCTCGTCAAGGACCTTTTCGACTTCATCACCGAGAAGGGCGCGCTGGACGAGGACACGGCCCGGGGCTTTTTCCGCCAGGTTTTGGAGGCGGTCAGACACTGCTACAGCTGCGGCGTAGTGCACAGAGATATCAAAGATGAAAACCTGCTCGTGGATCTACGCACCGGGGAGCTCAAGCTTATTGACTTTGGCTCAGGGGCGATTCTCAAGGACACTGTCTACACGGATTTCGATGGTAAGCACCTCTTTTCCAAACACACACAGTCGATAATTGCTCTTAGGTTGTTATGAATTTGTTGTAGTTTTTCCTGAATTGACTACAGTGTGGGTTGAGCGGAGTTCGCCCTTGATGCTCCCGTGCTATATTCAGATATGGAGGCGTTCACGAGGCTGTGACGCAGTGTCTGTTTTTGGTGGAGGGTTTTCCTTGCTCTACGCTTATCACGCGTACATTTGATGCTGCTTGATGAAAAATAGAGCTGCGTTTAGCGCGGTGACGCATTTGATATGGATTCACAGACATGACACATGACTCAGACTTTCATTAATCGCTGTTTTTATCTCTGAGACTCGCTTCTCGAGGCATTGGTCGTACTTTTCTGTTCCAGTTTGTTATTTTGTCGGTAAAGCTTGAGTCACACGCTCGGTTTGTGGGTATTAGGTCAGTGCCACGTAACATCTGTTTGTTGTGAAACCTGAGTCGGCCGTTCACGTGACGGGCTCACATTGCCTTTTTTGTTTGGTATCCAAGTTCCTCCTTCCAAGAGGGAGGGGGAGGGAGGAGACGGAGCAGGTCAGCTAGTTTGTGTATTGTGGCCAAAGCAAGATGGAAAGCATTTCAGCCATGACTCAGCCTTTTTAAACACAGACGTATTATTTTTGTCAGAGCTAGGCCTCAGTCCTTCTGTTTAGCACTAAACCCTGCTACTGTAGATTCTTGTGACATTAAACCAAAGTGCTCACTCATGCATTTCACTGTGTCATGAAGCATTTCACAACAAACATCACTCAACCTTCTTTTTTTATTCTTGTTTGTCTTCAGGTACAAGAGTGTACAGCCCTCCCGAGTGGATCCGCTTCCACAGATACCACGGCCGCTCGGCGACAGTGTGGTCGCTTGGTGTTCTGCTCTACGACATGGTCTGTGGAGACATCCCCTTCGAGCAGGACGAGGAGATCCTCAGAGGCAGACTCTTCTTCAGGAGGAGGATTTCTGCAGGTATGTCAGTCAAAGCAAATAGGTGTAGACTCTATTGCCCTCTAGCCTCAGTAACTGGAACAGCTCCCAGATAAGTTCACTGAAAACATAACACATTACCTGCTATAAAAGCTAAACAGTTTAGATTTCCCTCGGCACACTTTGCGTAACAGCTCTGCTCAGCTCAATAAAAGCATGTGTGTAGTCTTTCCATTGGCCGCCTGTGCCACCTACACAGTAGCATATTGTAAATCCACACATAGTGAGTCACCAGAGCACAGTGTTCTCGTCATACACTCAGAGGGCTAATATTGTTCATTTGTCCCATTCAGAGTGCCAGCAGCTGATCAAATGGTGCCTGGCTTTGCGGCCCTCGGACCGGCCCACGTTGGAGCAGATCTGCGACCACCCCTGGATGAGGGCTGCGGTCGTAGAGTCTCCCAAATCACCAGAGGAGCCTGTCACCGGGGACATCCGCCTGCGAACCATCGACACAGACTCTTCATCAAGCACAAGCTCGAGCAAAGAGAGCCTCTGAGGACGGCTCCGGTGGACTCTGTGAACTTGTTGTGGATGGAGAGGGTGACATGGACTGAATAAACTGGCAGGTCCACAGCTGGCTGCTCATTCAGCTGGACCGGCGAGATAAATGTACTTTAATTTTCCTCTTTTGTAGGGAATTTCTAATTTATTACTTTGCTCCTTCTTATCCCTTCTTTTACTTTGAATTGACTCTATTGTTTCCTAATGGGGAACATTGAACTGTTGGGGCGGTCTTACCAGCACTATTTATTTTCTCCCTCTTTTTAACTTTATTTGACTCGTTTTGTTACTAGGCTGGTATATGCAGCTGGAAAGGCCCTCCTATTCAGACATGACTGCTCTCATAGAGCTCAGAGAAACCCTTTTTATTTAAATGTTTTCATTTTGATTTTGGAGTGCCTTTTTTTGGAAAGCTGCTTTTCGGGGGGCTTTCGTCAACAACTCTAATTTTACGGATTGCCCATAACCTGGTGGTAAAGTTGTTCATACTGTGATGGTAAGGGGTTTTTAGGCTTTCTATTCCCCTGTCCATCACTGTGCGCCAACCTGCCCTCACCTGAAGGGGTTAATTAGACAGGAGAGAAGGAGGTGGGGGCTCTACCTGACAAAGGAATACTTGAAATACACTCAACTCTTTTAACGCTGCTCACTCACTCAAGCCTGAACAGGTGTTTGGAAACTGGATCCTGTCTTTTTCTGAATGTCTCCAAAATGTCTCCACACACACACATCGACCCCCCGCCTTTTCTCCTCCTCTGCCTCTTGACTTTACTGCTATTCTCTCTGCCTCCCGCCATATCACTGCTTCGACACTACATGGCCCCTGCCCCCGGCCTCCCTCAGGGTTTGGGGTGTGAAATGCACAATCAATGCAATATTCATGGACTCAATTATTGTACAGCTTGTTTTTTTCTTTTTGTGTGTGTACATTTTTCTCCCCCTTTGCATTTAATTTATTTGTAAAACATGTAGACATTCCACACTCTGTGGCTATTTATTTATTTATTGTCTATGCTTAATCCCCCTAAAATTTGCATATCCTACTTGGCCTTTTATTTTCATTCCTAACTTATTTTTACATTCGACATGAGTTTTTTGAGATGTGGAGGATGCACTGAAGCAGAATAAAACGGTTTACTTAAATTTGAAAGAGCATTGAATGTTATTTATACTCTTTAAATAAAAAGTCTGTCGGTTATGTCAAAGATATCTGAAAATCCATCTGGTTTCTGTACTGTCAATAAATTTGAGTTGAATTGAAAGCAAAAAAAAAACTAACAAAAAAACAGGTGAAGTGCTTTCATAGTCGTCACATGGCCTCGAATTCAACACCTTCAGTTGTGCTGTGTGACTTGTGGCTCTGAAGGATGGATATTGCTATTTTTTGATACAAAAATTTCAATTAAAGTCCCATTTTTATGTACAGAAAAATGTCTGGTGTCTTGTCTTTTCAACTTGCTTTCATAATGACGAGAACTTAATAAACACCTTTACAAAAAGCACTGCAAATACACATTTTAGCTTGAAGTCGACATAGGATAGCAAGTCTTTTATACACACACTAACAAAACCCCTTGCTAATATTCCTCCTATAGACAGTATTCCCTCTGGGGCTGGCTTTGTCTAATATATACGTGTCCTCACTATCACATATTAGCGCTCCGGCTCATTTACACTGTCTTTAGTCATAACTGTATTGCAACACGTGACTCGACTGTCAGCGAGGTTAAAGAGAAACATCACAGGAACCATTAACTGGATGACAACCTGCAGAAACCACAGGGCTAATCAGAAACAGATGAGCAGGAAGAGACTGGTGCAGGCAGAAGAGTGAGGGGAGGGCCGTTCTGCATCATCACATACAGTAGCTCCTCAAATATAACTAATTGGTTTTCCATAATACCCCTCCCTTCTCATTGACTTCTATATAATATAAGTCGGTGTGTTATTGGACACAGAGAGGCCATGAGTTGCTCTGGCTGGTGACTCTGTGTTGGCTGGAAGTGGGGTTTCCAAGATGCAATAGTAAGCAGTTAAAGAAGGGTGTTTTCTGAGGAGGTGCTGCCCCCTGTGGCGAGTCTCTGCCATTGATATGTCTTATCTACACTTGCATTTTATCTATTTTAATAAGGAAGACTGCATTATAAAGCAACAATAAAGAGTCATAAAGCCATAGTCAACATATAATTTATTTATTTATTTACATATCAATACAGCTGAAAACATATTCAACATTAACAATACAGACCACATTTCACAAAAAACAAGCAGAATATAAGCTGAGCTGTATAATATGTTTTTGAATAGTCAGTGTGCAAGAATCCACTTGGTTCCATACAAACATAAATGTTGGAGTTTCATTGTGTCCTTAAGGTTATTCATTCTATGCATTCTTTCCAAACAAGCTGATGGGCATCCGGTGACGGTGGGCATGTAGGACAGAGTTTTTGAAGGTAAAACATGTACAAAACAAACTCATCTAAGGGGTGTCACACAGACAGACCCTGCCTTGATCAGGAATCACACATAGTGATGTGATAGAGGGTTTGAATAAAATAGGAGTTAATTAGCATGTTCACAGTAACATGGTTGCCCAACAATCTCTGCTCTTCAATTAAAGAAACAAATATTTTCTGGTGTCCTCTCCTTATATCAAGTCAAAGAAGAGAGCTCAGCTAACAGAATGTCTACAGCAGTACGAGAGGCACTGATACTGCCCAGTACTGTCAGAATCTAGAAAAACCCAAGTGAAACTGCACTGGACAAATCAGCAGCAGCACATACAGAGTTGTTTTTCACAGTGTTAACAATTAGCTCAGTAGGTTAGGTTGTTTGTCAGAGCCTGATTTTATTTGCCATTTATAATTGAGGTAAATGAGCAACTGTCGTCAAGAACTTCTTGTATTAGTGGTCAGATGTAATTATCCTCAAAAACTGGCCAAATTATAGCCACAATGACTTAGTCACTGATTACTCTCACAACCAAGCTTCATGATTTTAAACGGTGAGCTCAGAAATTCTGTTCTTTCCAAAAACAGCCTACCTCAGTTCCCACACAGTTCATTGCCCTTAAAATTGTGTAAGTTCTGACTGCATCCTGTGAGTCTCTACTCACATTTTTAGCTTCATCCAAAACTGATTACTTTTTTGCCTTATGCCTGAAATGTTTCATCTGTGAGTAAAAATAAGCAGTTGGTATCTCAGTCACACACTTACACATGCCTAATTAAGCTGCACTGGCTGCATCCATGTAGGAGTGGAGACATATGGGCACTTGAGGACTTGATAAGACAGCACGGCCCTTAAATCTTCTCAGGGATTTACTTTGGAATGAAAGGATTGATTTATAATCTTGGGAAAAGGGCAGACTTTTTGTTTTTTGCCTCTTGAAAATCATCTTGATATATGGAGCAGACGAGTAGAGACGTCAAAGGCAGCCATCACGTTCTTTTTTGAGCATGCTCACTGCAAATGATGCTTTATTAACGCCCTATTTGACAGGTGATCCATCTCAAAGTCCTTAGGAATATGCTTCTAATAAAATTACCTGCATGTTAACTCTCTTTATAGTTGTAAATCAGTTCATTAGTGCGTGTGGGCAGAGTGAAGCTGATGGCCGCCTCATTAATCAATTTGAAAAGTTGACTGCTTACAAGCACCCGAACCATTAGGTATAAAAAGCACTCTTCTAAATGATTGTGGACGTCAGTCTCAGTACATTGACATCTGTGTTGCTGTATGGGCGCCTGGTAATCCTCCATTGTCTCAGTGTCTGTGGGCTTTTGACATGCAAATACCCGGCAACTTGTCTTCATCAGAAGGCCTTCTGCTCAGACTCAAGACTAGAAAGAGGCCCCAATCCACTCCTACTGTGAAATCCTCATTAAATGTATCGGGGCATATGCCACATTGTTGTCTCTTTCAGCTGAAGTCTCATCCCTCGGGCTGGTTAATATCATCAATCACTGACACTTAATACCACCCCAGAAAGATTCCTCTGCTTTGGGGCTCTGTGATTTAAAGGTGTGCTGTTTAAGGCCAAAATGCAAAGACTGGCTGGTAGAGTCATACACAACAAAACCTTTTAAACCTGGCATTTTACGTAGCAATCTGAAGTCTCAGTGTGAATCTAAACACCTAATACTAACAATATATTATCAGAACATGAGTTTTCAATCTCTAAAACACTTTGTTGTTCTACTTGCAGAGTGCAGCCAGCAGCCAATAGCTTTGTGGGACATGACTGTGACATCATTTTCACTGTAGCTTAATTAAATAAACACATACAGCCTAAATACAACAGAATATTTTTGTTTTGTGCCTCTTTATGCTAACTGCAAATGTAGCGCATCTCATCTCTGAGTCTGTACCATTTTATTTACTCATAAAAGGACAGTCTCTGATTGTCACATTTATCAAAGGCTAACAACAGTTTACTCTGGAGTTTGTCACTCAAGAGGCACACAGGCAGTCACAGTGAATACTTGTATTATGTTACACGCTAACTTTGCTAAATACCCCCTCGAGTCCATGTTGCATTGTATTCTTACTCAGATACTGTATCATAATGTGCTCCAGTGGAAACATGTTTAAATTGTTCTCCTCTTCTTCATCTCTTAACTTTGGTAAAGAAGCATGTTTCTCTGAATGTTGAACTTTAGGTAACATGTGGTGGTCATTATGCAACAACTTGAAATGTGTAGCTCTGTGAAACAAGCATCAGAGGTGCTAGACTCTTCTAACAAGTGGGAAAGATGGACAAAAGTTTTCAAGTGGACACAAGTGAAATGAGCAGAAATGAAATACTTCAGAGCCTCTATTCGAACTTATTAATATAATATACTGTCATATCACTAATAGCATTGTCACAAGGGCAAGAAATGACTACAACAAAGACAATTTAGATATGTTTCTATTAGAGCTTCAGAAAACAAGCCTGGAAGGATTACATTTGAATAAGTTTGTGTCTGTGTTTTGTAAAAGTAAACCCTTGAGTTGAGGTAAAGATCATGACACCCAGATCTGTTTTGTGTCTTAATCAGAACAAAAGTGCCAGCGTGATGAGACTGTCAGTGGCGGCCGTTGTAGGTGACAAGTTGCCAGACAAAGAGGAAGAGCCAGATGGACCGAGGGCCCGATGGGCACAGATGGGGGGTGGGTGGCACCCACACAGGCTGCACAGGCTGGAGCGCTAACACCGAGACAAGACGAGAGCAGAGAGCACCCTGCACAAGTGATACTAGACTTCACACTAGTGTCTGTGCATGTGACCCTCTGACGGGACATCAGTATGCATGTGGTGCAAGAGAGAGACACATATGTTCATTCTGTTTGTGAGTTTATGCTGCTCCTACACACCTCTCCCACACGAGCAACGAAAACTAACAAATACAACCTGTGATTCATCTTCCTGAAAAACCTGCACATTTCACTTCTTGAAATAACTCCTGGAGCCTCATGTTCTGCCTGTGCCTCTTCGTGAGCTCACTTCTTTTAGGAAAAAGGCAGAAAACATAAACTGAGTCAGTGACCTGAGCTCACTTGTAGTCCACTAGACCGAGTCCAGCTCACCTGTAGTCCACTAGACCGAGTCCAGCTCACCTGTAGTCCACTAGACCGAGTCCAGCTCACCTGTAGTCCACTAGACCGAGTCCAGCTCACCTGTAGTCCACTAGACCGAGAGTCCAGCTCACCTGTAGTCCACTAGACCGAGTCCAGCTCACCTGTAGTCCACTAGACCGAGAGTCCAGCTCACCTGTAGTCCACTAGACCGAGTCCAGCTCACCTGTAGTCCACTAGACCGAGTCCAGCTCACCTGTAGTCCACTAGACCGAGTCCAGCTCACCTGTAGTCCACTAGACCGAGTCCAGCTCACCTGTAGTCCACTAGACCGAGAGTCCAGCTCACCTGTAGTCCACTAGACCGATAGTCCAGCTCACCTGTAGTCCACTAGACCGAGTCCAGCTCACCTGTAGTCCACTAGACCGAGTCCAGCTCACTTGTAGTCCACTAGACCGAGTCCAGCTCACCTGTAGTCCACTAGACCGAGTCCAGCTCACCTGTAGTCCACTAGACCGAGTCCAGCTCACTTGTAGTCCACTAGACCGAGTCCAGCTCACCTGTAGTCCACTAGACCGAGTCCAGCTCACCTGTAGTCCACTAGACCGAGAGTCCAGCTCACCTGTAGTCCACTAGACCGATAGTCCAGCTCACCTGTAGTCCACTAGACCGATAGTCCAGCTCACCTGTAGTCCACTAGACCGATAGTCCAGCTCACCTGTAGTCCACTAGACCGAGAGTCCAGCTCACCTGTAGTCCACTAGACCGATAGTCCAGCTCACCTGTAGTCCACTAGACCGAGTCCAGCTCACCTGTAGTCCACTAGACCGAGAGTCCAGCTCACCTGTAGTCCACTAGACCGAGTCCAGCTCACCTGTAGTCCACTAGACCGAGAGTCCAGCTCACCTGTAGTCCACTAGACCGAGAGTCCAGCTCACCTGTAGTCCACTAGACCGAGTCCAGCTCACCTGTAGTCCACTAGACCGAGTCCAGCTCACCTGTAGTCCACTAGATCGATAGTCCAGCTCACCTGTAGTCCACTAGACCGAGTCCAGCTCACCTGTAGTCCACTAGACCGAGTCCAGCTCACCTGTAGTCCACTAGACCGAGAGTCCAGCTCACCTGTAGTCCACTAGACCGAGAGTCCAGCTCACCTGTAGTCCACTAGACCGAGAGTCCAGCTCACCTGTAGTCCAGTCGTTTTTGGAGGTGCGTCAAATTAACTTTACCCAACACAACCAAATCCAACAAAGCGAAAGACTGCAACAGAGTAGAAAAGTAATGTCTCTGTACAAAGCTGTTTATTACAACAACAAGACAAGCTTGGTTTTAGGTAAAGGTCCAGTTTGTCTTCTCTTATTTACCGTTGTAGAAGAAGTGATGATTTCCCCGGTGACCAATCAACAGACAGCAGTGAGGTGAGCTCCACTCTTTATGGTAAAAATGTATTATTTAGATTGGCTGCAGAATATTGATAACATGATGTAAAAAAACAAAAAAAAACTATAATTGTGTTGATAAAAGCAAAGCAGTGCTATGTTTAGTTTGTGCCGTGGCATATTATGGAGAATCTTTTTGCTCGTGCCGTGACTGCGTCTTTGTTTGTAGCTCTGGGAGTTGCAGGACACCTGGTTGCTTGCCCCTGAGGCCCCCTGCACGCTGTTACCCAGAGCAGAGCCTCCACTGGGACTTCCCACTGGCCTGGTTCAGCCTTCATTAGGAGCTGTGGCACTGCCAGAGACGCGTACCTGGCCGCCCCGACCGATGGGAACCTGCTGCCGTCACCGCACCTTCAAGGAACACATTGTTCTGGCTCCACGGGACGCCGCCTTTGAGCACAGAGGGTAGTTAAAGAAAGACATAGAAAAGAATCAAGCCTCCCAACACACATGAGACATACACATGTAGGTTCACACACCAAATAGATCCGTGAGATTAAATAGAAAAACATCAGTCTGTCAGTCTGTTGCCAAGCTCCCAAAAAACATCAACAATCACAGCTCGGAGCAGGTGAAGCGAGGTGACTGCCTTGTTGTGCCAAGTCAGAACAATTCATCCCATCATGTCTAATTGTGACTGTGTGTGTGAGACGGGGCTGCAGCTGGAAAGGCACTGGAAAAATGTAAACAAAAACAGAGAGAGAAAGGTGAGAGGGATCATAGGGGATTGAAAGAGTGAGAGTGTGTGTTCATAAGGGGAACACGATAATAATCATTGTCGTCTTTTTACAAGCCTGTAATGTGATCAAAGGAATGGTTGACCTGCTGCTCAATGTGCCCTGTGGCTGTTGTCTGTTCCACCGGCCTGATGAGAGAGGCTTTTCTGCTGAGGAAACACGACACTCTTGGAAAATGTAGCTCTAACTACATCCATCCTAGTTTAACACACACTGACGGCAGCCACAAAATCTCAGTCGCTCATTCTGTTCACATAATCGTAATTAGCCTCACGATGAAGCAATGCACTGGAAACACACAGAGGTAATGATAGTGGGATTTAACGGCTGCCATAATAATGCATTTCACCATAATGGCATGTGAGAGCCAAATACCAATGGTCATACTGTGAAATTGTAGGCCTATTACTGATCATCAGTTTGGGATTGTACTCTCTCTTTAGCTCTTTAAACAGCAGGGCAAAAGCAATGAACAAAGTGGAAAAACCAGTGGGTAAAATGCTGATAAATAAACACAAACATGGAGCGTTAAAGACACAGTATTCTTGTTTTGGTGCATTTACTGATAATAATATGTAATTCATTTCCCACATTGCAGAGCCTGAGCCATTTTTACTTAAAGTCTCGACACCTTTACTACCTCCTTGTCATCTGTAGATCACTTCAACCACTAACGCTGCCATTTTGGCCAATTTACGATGATTAGATTGAAGTCTTTGTTGGTTTTGGTAGTGTTCAAAAGCAACTGTGACACATACACTACTATTACATATTTTCAACGTATTTTATTAACAGCTGATCAACTTCTTCTCCTCTCCTCCTTATTTTTCAACATTTTCTCATTTGTGTAATTGGTAAAGAACACTTTGGTTCACTTCTTCCCTTTGGTTTGTTTACGTTGTCCACTTTCCATTCTCACCTCAATCGAACTGCACCAGGGCTCAGCTGATAATAAACACCAAGATGGCGTCTTAAGGTCTCATTTTTTCACAGAAACAATACGCCCGTGAACCGTAAACATACTTTACGTGGCTTTAAGTTATTGTAAACAGTTTTCCTCAAATACAAGAAAGAAAATGCATTCTGTACATTTAATAAAATAGCCCGTATATATGATACTACACTGCCAGCAGATATAAAATGAATGAATAATGTTTTTCAAAGCAAAGGATGGTGTGATTTATGGTAAAGAGTAACACTGGCTGTGTTGTGGTTGTAACCTGGTCTGATTAGCACACATACCTGAACTGTTGGGGATTTGTTGCTGTACTTTTGCTGAGGAGCGCTCACATGGTGCTCAGGTTTCCTTCCCAGCGTCCTCAGACATGTAGGTCAGGTGCAGCGGAGTGAGGAGTCGACCCTGTGGTTCATAAACGGTGGGAAAGGCTCCAACCCCTTGACCTCATAATAAACAGGTGAATCAGGCCAATGAGAGCATGATCCCAAGAGTGAGAGCAAAAAGTGTTGTGTCTTTGATGCAGACCTTTTGTTTTTGAGCATTGGTTAGCAAAGATAGCACTCATTTTGTATAGAAAGAGAGTGACTGGTTTCCATCACTTTTCTTTTGTGCTGAGGTGTCTCTTTGCTCCATTGTGGCTCTGTGGTGTCAGCTGCCCTTTCATTACCTGTAAACAATGGGGGTTTCAAAGTTCACATAGTTTAAAACTGCTGTAAACTATATTTTTATATTAACAAAGGCTCAAATTACTATGTGTGATGTGAAAGTATGTAAACTGTTTTTGCATAAAAACTCGGGCCTACACCGGTCTATAGGCCTCAGTTATGATTTTTAGACTGCATCAGTATTAACACTACTTATATTTGTAACTAGTTTTAATAAAGACTGAAGGGTTGCCAGATTGAACCTTTATTCAATGGTTTGGCAACTGGGTCAGAGCATCTCAAAAACTTGAGCTCTGGTGGCATGTTCCTGGTCTGCAGAGGTCAGTATCTATAAAAGTGGTCCAGGGGTGACACGGTCAGGGGTCAGAGGTCACTGATGCACATGGGAAGAGAAGACGTGTGTGTTTTTTGTTTACTAAATTGAAGCTGAAATTTAAAACAACATAGTTATTGTTATGTTATTTTGTTGGAAACCCATTCATAAAGCACTTAAATGTTGAAAATATTACTTATTTAATGAGATCTTGAGATCAGTCTTGAGAGCACTTTTTAAAGGTCTCAGACTCTTTTTTTTTGTCTTGCTTTAGGACGTTTCATTCTTGTGATTGGATGAAAACATTGGAATCTTCTTCCCCAAACACTAACCCCTCCATGACTTGTCCTGAACTTGGTCTCAAACTGAACTTGAAGTGTTTACATTTTTTAACTTTTCCAATGTATAATTACGATCTTGCTCTTTCTTTCTGGTTGACTTCTAAATGGCATGCATTTATTTAGTGCTTTTATTTACCTTTTTGGGCACGAAAAAGCACTGTGGCACTGAAGGCAAGGTGTTATTGGACGACCTGCTTTATCCTTGAATTATTCTCTCAAGGATATTTACGCACTACAAGGAATAAAGAAAATGCAACGCCAGATGGTGGAAAAACTGTTAATATGTGACTGAACAATAATAATAATAATCTATAGACCCTGACATCAGATTCATATGTAAATGAAGGCTGTCGCTGCAAACAAAGCTAGCTGCCTCTTATTTCAACAACGTGAATGCTCCTACAAGGTTCAAGCTGTGAGAACGATGGTGCATTCATCATTCAGGGCTGTCAGTGAAAACGCCACATCTCCTGCACGATGATGATTAAAGGCCATGTGTCAGCCGCAGGTATGCAACGACCACTTCACTGATCTCCGGCCCGCTCGCGCTCCCAGGAATGTATGGGAGCCGCTCGAAAAAAAGGGAGAAAACTAGCAGTGTGTGGGGAAATGAACGCCTCCTCCAATCTCCTCTCCACAGAAACTACACCAAGCTGCACTTTCTCCGCTCGCTAACCATGAGAATCTGTGACCTGGGAGGAGTCTGGGAATTAGTGGGAACAAAGAGCGCAGAATTATGGGTTTGTTTTGCTTTCTAAGGATGTAACGTGCTGAGAAATGAAACTGAGCGCTTTTCATGATGTCGGGTATAACTAAAGTACAGACTGTTTTGATTACTGAGGAAACATTTATCGTGAGCCCACAACCTGCTGACTTTCACACCAGAGTTCAATGGGCTCACTTTACCTCAAATACATTCCACACTGCATTTTTCTGCTGACAAAGAGAGCAGGGTTCAGACATGTAGTGAACTGTACTTCTGAAGTCACTCTATGACAGCAGCACTATGCAAATTTTACCATCAATTATAGAGTTGAAAAACACACATGTCAAACTCAAGGCCCGGAGGCCAAATGCGGCAGTTTGCAATATTTTTTGTGGCCCTCCAATACATTTAGTAGGTGATATTTTTGGCACTTTACATTGGATTAGAAGGTTTTAAATAAGTTTGAACTAAACTAAAACCTGTTCAAATGCAATTAAAGCTGTTAACATCCAACAAAAACTTGCTCAAATTCAACTTAAAGCTGTTCAGATCCAACAAAAACCTGTTCAAATTCAACTAAAACTTGTTCAAATTCAACTAAAACCTGTTGAAATCCAACTAAAATCTGGTAAAATATGATCAAAACCTGTTCAAATCAAATTAAACCCTATTCTAATCTGACTAAAACCTGTTTAAAAGGAGGAAATCAATGTTAAAGACAACTCAAATGAAAAATAAAAAAGTTTCTAATAAAAGCTTCCAAATGTCACCATCTTTGGCCCCTGAAAGGTTTCCTTTTAACAATCACAGCCCCTCACTACTTTGAGTTTACACCACTGCCTTAAAATATAAAGTCTTCAGGTCATTTTCATGTTTCCCTGACATGTTAGACATAGGAGCACCTTCACCTTTCTAGCCTCTTTTCTGCTTACCTTTTACCTTTCACTGTGTGATATTCCTGTTTGTAGTTGAGAGATGAATTGAGATGGTTCAAAACAGATCCGTAATAGGACAGCTCCAAATTACATCAATAGCATACTTTATACATTTAGCATCTATTCACCCATTCTCTCTTTCAGACACATTTACCACAGTTGCAAGTGGGTTTCAATGTGAAAAAGAGGAGTCAGCATTGAACCAACAACCTACAGGGCTTCACTTTCTCCAATGGACTCCTGCTGTACCTGATCAGTCTTAAGATCATTCATAATTTTGGCCAGTTGCATATTAATAATGTCTGTTGAAGACAAGAAGGGTGTTGCCATTACGTAGCATGCTCTTGATGTGTCACCTGTTGAGCATAAATGGGGCATAAGGTTGACTGAGACAGGATTTCGATGGAGGACATGTACTGAAACAGACACTGTGTAAGTATATATCAGTCACATGCATGCCACACACATGTTGCCAGATTAACACAACTCTATACATCTCTTTTTCTTTGCAAAAGATGCAACCTGAAATGTAATAATGCCATGTGAGTCTGAAGCAGGGCAGCTACACAAAGTCCTTTTGTCAATTCAAACCCTGAAAATGTCTAGTGTTGCATTAAAACTGTACACAGCATCTTATCGACTCAAGGCACAGCTTTTATTTCCCATTGTTTCCAACTGTTTCATTGAATGTGTGTCATTCATGTAAACACCCGAAGTACTGACCAAACAAAAGAACAAGCACTTTTTCTTCTGTGTTACATCCATTGTGATTGTATAAGTTTACCTATGAATTTATATAATAATAATAATAATAATACATGGTGAGAGCATGAGTTTTGGGAGAACACAGGAAACTGCTTTTATATTATAACTGGGCCTTTTTGATTTTAAGTATGTTTTTGTAATAACTACATGTTGCCATTGTCTGGTGGTGATTAGCGTCTCAGGCTGGCGCTGAGATCAAGGTGACTGTGTTCACCTGAGCGTGAAAGCCCAAGTGTGGCTCAGCATTTTGCATCCGTCTTCCTCTGTTCTTCTTCTAAAAACAGTCCATCATCCTCATCATGGAACAACTGTGGAACAGCGTGACCCCAGCGCTGAGCCAACTCGTCACGAACCAAACCCCCGACGGAGCCCGGACTGTGACGTACTTCACCTACTGCTGCATTTCCCTTTCCGTCTAAAGTGAGCTGCATTTGATCTAACCTTGTTATTTGTGCTCTGTTAGGCAGATGACACATAAAAACTGACTAAGTAATGTTTTTTTTTTGTGTGTGGTAAAGAACATAAAGTCCCTTTGAATCAGTTACATCGAAATGTTGTGGATATGTTCCGACCCTAAGGGATTATAAATGCAATCAGTTGTTTTGTTCTGAGAAGTGGTGCTGACTGATGCTCGGGAACATGAACAAACAGGTTTTTTTGAAGTTGAAGTACACAAACAAAATTGACATAAGGGTCATTTTGAATCCATACAATTTCACTTTCCAGATAGCGTCCTTGTTTTGCTGCGCCGCTGTCCTCCTTGTGACCCCTCGTCCTCAGCTTCCATCCCTGCCTTTTTTTTTTCCCTTATAACCTTCAGCACACACCCCCTCGGCCCCTCCTCCATCTTGTTTACCTGGAGCTGCGTAGCCACGGCGATGGCCACGGTTGTCACAGTGATCATGTTACAACTAGGACAGCCAGTTCCGAGAAAGTGGAAACAAGGGACTCCCGATAATAAGCCACCATTGTTCCCAAAAGGCCCTCTCTCCACTCACTCTCGGTGTGTATGTGCCACATTCCCATAACAGAAATGCATACGCTCACAACAGATACTACAACACACGCGATACATAAACAAGAAAAAAAACATCAGTCACATACTGTACATAAACAAGTGTATAGTTTCAGATAATGCGTGGAGTTTATTATCAAAACAAAACATACTCTAGTGACAGGCTAATTTAGAAGGACAATTTTAAGTCTGCACAGGTAATCATAAACTTTCACGATGATGTATTCCTTTCAAACCACGTTTTTCAAATAAAAGATGACAAATATTTTAAACATGCCAGATGGACATTACTTTGGCAAAGTCAATGCAGTCACGGTTTCAGCTGTGAAGAGTTTTAGTGCTAAAAAGTGAGTCCAATTATTCATTTCTTTGGACAGGTGTAACATCTACAGGTTAACACAGGGTTTGGGCCTGATTTACGTTGAGCACTTATCACTTTTTTCACTTTTCAGCTCTTACTCTGGACCGAATGATATGAAACAGCTTTTGAAAATACAGCATGTAGCGTCTTTGTTCTGCTGTCTGCAACATTACACAAAAATAATGGAACTATATATATACACTACAACTTCAAGACACTGACAGATGCTTATTGTGTCCCAGGCCCATAGGTGATGATGTTTCAGCTCATAGGTTCAGCGTGGTAGATGGGAAATGAAACTCACCAACGGCACTAAAGATGTTTTTGGTTAAGGTCTGTAGATGGTCATTGGAGCAGATAAGAAGTGAAGCTCATTGAAAACAGAGATAACTCGGTGCTTAGGCCTCATCTGGAAGTAATGTGATAAGCATAAAGTAATGAGGAAATAGGGTGTTGCAGACCTGGAGCTTATTGGTGGTGTTGATGAAGACGAGCTTCTTAATGAGAGTAAGGCCTTAGCTGAGGTTGAGATGACATTGGCAGCTGTTTGAGGAGGTGATGGGATGGAGAACAGAGCCCAGTATTAATCATTTGTTGTAAGATACTGACATAAGGTCACTGTCAGCTTGAGTGAAACAAAAAGTCAAACAAACCAGGCTATGATCCAATTTATTTGTATCATTAGGGTTCATAAAGGGGTTTGGCAGCCCTCCTTTCTCAACATTGGACTCATTTATGTGCAATATGTATCAGAATATGATAATCCAGTGGCGACATCTGGGCATTAGAAGTGTGGGAAATGAACTTCGGCAAGTACATAAAAATAAATTAACATAATAAATCATTTTTGCTGTTGTTTTTATAGAAAGGTACCAAATGAATCTGGTTAGGGGAAAGAAGTAATGTGCAATAGGATATGATAAATTGACTATGAGTATGTGTTTAGACCAAAGCACAGCCGTTTTCTAAACCCAAACCATTGTGACTAACCCTGTCAAAGCTCTGGATTTAGTCCTCTCACCATGAACCCCACCTGCTTATTAAAGAGGATATAAAGACGTAAAGGACTCATTGTTAGTGGAGGACGCATGGCATACTCATTAAAACTAACTTTTATTTCTGTTGAAACTAAGCAACGTGGCCAGCAGACTTAACTGAGAGTGTCATTTCTTAAATAAATAAGTGCATTAAAGCCACTGTAGAGAAGGATATTTCACAAGGAAGATATTTGTAATAGTCAAACGTTTTGGTTGAATAGATACTGAAGCATCCTGCCACCTCAGACAAACTGTCCCTGTGTGTTATAAAGCAGGAGATAAACCACAATGGCCAGAGCAGATTGTCGTGCTGCGTAGAAAAGAAGACGCTGCTGTCTCCACTGCAGCCCAGAAAGAATTCCCACAAGCTTTTTTTCTGCAGCAGAGCATACCACAGGAAGCCAAGACATGACGCTTTAGTTTTATTGGAAGTCAGTGAGTGCACTGCAGTATAACCTGCAGTGGGAACTCAGGGGCTGGCCACACAGAAGTAGGTCACATCCAGCATCACAACAGCAAAGTAAAAATATGGCCACTGATTGCGGCCTAGTTTCTGCCTCATTTCTGCAACCTTGCTGTTTTCTAAAGTTATATGACACACAAAAGGGACTTGACACAGAAAAGCTTTATTTTGGACTCTCCCTTTTAATGTGTTTCAATAAATCTTTCATGCAATAGTTGATGTAATAGCATTACATGTGAAAAGATGGATAACTCTTTTCACAAATAGGAAAACATAAGTGGATTACTGTGATGTAGGGGGCTGTTGGGAAACTAACAAAAAATTCAGAGAGGCTGCAAAACATATCAATAAAAGAGGTGAAAACAGCGGGAAAGCCATTCATAACTAAAAAAACCAATGAACAGTCTTTTACAACATCGACATAAACATAAGTCGACCCAAAACAAAGCCTGAGGGGCAGGAGAGAGGCACATGAGTGGATTCCCAGAAATAAAGAAAAGCAACAGCGTATAACTGTGAGACTGTCAACATCAAACCCTTCATGGGAATCACATCCTTTTGTCACAGGGTATGAATCTTACTTTGGAAGCAGGAGGTCCCATGTTGAAATAATTTTCAACTTTGACAGTAACAAAAAGTGTGGGGCCACCCATCGCTCCTTTGTGCCTCACCAGCTCAGATTTGTTTGTTACTGTGATGAGTTTAAGGAGTTAGAAATCCAAATAAAAGACAAAGCATAAAGTCTAAATTACCTTTTCTAGCTACTTCTAATATTGGCTTGGGAGCCTAAAGCCTGAGTGGAATATAGTGTAAATGCTTGAATTAAAGACTGCCGTTACAGTGGAGCAGCCTGCATTAAATAAAATCACAATTATGCATTAAAAACAAGTTTAAAAGCACATCCCTGAAGCTAACAGCTAGGCTAGTGGAAGGTTCATTCAACAGTTCATTTGTCTGGTTTTTTCTCTCTAATGTTATTAAATAGAGCAATAATGTGCAGATGGAACAGCAGAAAAATGTAATAGAGTCGAAATAATATTCAATCTTCTTTCCTTGACTTAAAATGAGCTAAAGAAGTAGATAGCGATTTTCATTCTGTTTGGAGTGGTGCCTGTACAGTCAAACTTAAAATAACAGGCTGCACACCACCATCAGCTGTTGCTAAAAACAAAGCAGGGTAAGAAAAGGCAGAGAAACACAAGAGCACTCTGGAAGAGGAGCGGAGAACAGTGATGTGGGTGTTTCCGTGCTCAGGTAGATGGCAAAGGTCCCACAGGAACCAGTTACTCAACAGTGGAAGACTGTGCCAAAACTGGAGAAACTTCCTGAAGTTTTGTTTGTTACAGAGAAGAGCAGAACAGGAATCAAATGGAGCATTACACGAGCGACTGGAGCGCTTTGAGCCAATAGTGGGAATCTCACATCAGAGCATTGTTTCTGCTTCAGTGACTGTTGTGCTATATTTCTGATTTAGGTCCAGCAAATTAGAGCCACTGTTTTGCAAGTCTATCCTGTTTGTGTTGTTATCTTTAAAACAAATCCATGCACGGTTCTGTACGTTTAGAAATATCTGTGTGCGACATATGCTGCATTGTTTTTCAGCATCGCATATCCAGTGCACTGTGGTGTTTGTATGCCAGCTCATTCATGCATATGTTTGCCATCTCTATTGACTATCACTGAGGCAGCCATGATGTCACCAGCCAAGCTCAACCAATATAAAGTGCAATATATAAAGCTACTCTATGAAAGGTCATGGGTATCAAGTGGCCGTCTGTTTTTGTGCCTTATCTATTTTTGGCCTGTGCCATTGTGCATAAACAATGCAGTTAAACTGGGCTTGCGTAAAATGTGTGTTGACAGAGGAACGTGTTACAGGTAAAAAATGCACTTCCACTAGAGGTGCAATTATACACTCTGACATTTAAGAGCAAAACAAACACCGTTCCATGATGTCATCGGTGTCCACAGAGGAGCAGCTCACTCTGGGACTGGACAACACTGACCTCAACAACACACACTTAATATGAGTTCATGTTGGATGCAGCCATAAAGAGGAGTAAAACTGATCTGACTCATTATGAAGATTAATGCTTTTCTCTTAGTTTACACGGCCAATTTAATAATGACGTTATACACACTTGAATGAACCGAGAAGCGGCATAAATGCTGCTAAAAGCTACCCATTACCATACTTCTGCAACTTGCTGATATGAGAAATATGAACTTTTTCACAAGAAGCAATAAATCCTAGACTGAAATGTAGTGCGCTCAAAGTTTCCCACATTGCTGCAGTAAAATTTGGCAGACGGTCTGAAGACGGTCAAAACAGAGCATAATGTTTTGCAAATTCCCAGAGGAGAGCATCCAGAGTGCCACATGTCATTTAAACTGGATGCAAAAGGTTTGAAAGAAACAAGTTATTTTGTTCTATTCTGTGGAAACATATTCAGTTGCAAATTGTCATTAATAAACCATTACTAAAGTTAGCTGAACCTGAACTGAAACAGAAGGAGATATGACAGCTGCACTCTTGAGGCATAAATGAGCTGCAATAATCCAGTCACTTTTGGTATTAATAGGATAAGAGTTGAATAAAACACACGGCATATTCATATTAATACTTATATCGCTAGAATAGTTTGTTAGAAGTCCATTATCAGTGGAGTTCACCTGACTTTTTTTTTTACATGTACATCAGTGTCATGTGACCATTAGCAACAAAAAACGAAGTCCAGAACTGTTCACTGATTGAGAGTTGTATATATTCCTCTATATAGCTCAGCAGTGTGTAGTGACTGAGGGGTTAGGGACTAGGGGGTAGGGACTAGGGGGTAGGGACTAGGGAGTGGGTTCGGACACAGCCACAGATTAATATTGTAACTTACGTGTGTGTTTTATTTTATTGTGCAAATGTAGGAATCTGCTCACAGTAGCTTAGTCTGTGTTTGAGCCGCAATATTTCAGTCTAAAATCTAAAACTAGCATCATGTTCACTTAATTAGTCATAAACAGAGAAAACTGTGCAGTGGAGTGATACAGGTAAAGTACAAAGGACTGTATTAGCATTCAATTCCTTTGTTGGAAGTCACTCAATACATTTTAGATTTTGTTCTATGCAGACTTTTAAATATATATTGTGAATAAAATGTCCCATCCGTCTAAATCTGTAAGTCCAAGCCTAAAGATATACCATTAATTTTGCAGCACATTTGATATACAGTATGAGATAGTCTTTAAAATTTAAGTTGATGTGCCTACAGGGGTTCATGTGAATGTGAATGGTTGACTGTCAGGGCAATGATAAACTGGCAATAGTCCAGTTGGCTCATGCCTTAATCAGCTGGGATAAGCGCCAGCAAAAGAACACGAATGAAGGGAATTAAAAAACGATTGCAGTTTTTAACGGTTTCCAGAAATTACATGAGAACAATATGTAATGACTTTTATGAATATATGTAATAAAAGATGTATCTCATTTGGAAAACATCTTAAACAACTATTAAAATGATAAAACACACAAATATCCAAACACTATCATCAAAAAGCCAATCATAACATGCATTTCCATAAGTAAAGAACATTTTCTATACACTCTCCATATATATCTTCATATTTTACATAAATGATTTATTCAGACAAATGCACAGAAAGATGTAGAGCAGTGTTTTGGTCCTACTTTGAGTGACATCACTGCGGAGGTTGTTGGGAGGTTGAGGAGGGTATTTAAATCGCCAGCTGTCAGTGCAGGAGTCACTCAGCGGACTCATGACGTCACGGAGAGGCAAATTTTGTGCGTGTGTGTGTGTGTGTGTGTGCTCCTGCAAAGTGTGTCAACATCACCGAGTGCATTTTCCCTGCATTCCCTTGTCACCCTCCAGCATTTGCACTCCCACATGCACTTTTACATCACACATGTCTTCTCCGTGCACACGTTTATGATTACATCCACACTTTCTCTGTGTCTCCTTTATCCTTTGCTTCTCCTCACTCTGGTATTCCCCATGAACTCTTAAAAAAAGGCTGTGTACCAGGCTGATAAGACGCGATACGACAGCGCCGATCGCACCAGCTACTGAAGCGGAGAGGACGAATGGAAGGCACGGGCCAATGGAAGAAAAAAAAATAAGAAAACACTGGTCAGCAACTTTACAACACTGAGCTGAGACTTGTTAAGAAACCTATAAATATAAAATCCCTGTATGATTTCATATATGCAGCGCTCTCGGCCAATCCCAGAATGCCTTGTTGCTGAGAAGCCTTTCTACGCGGCAGGCTTTGGGGGTTCATTTGTAGGCCAGAGCACAAACGCCGGTCAAAAGAAGCTCGAGGGGGGAAAAAAGGATATCTACTTTGACCATATCTGTTTCCTACATAAATGCATGTGCGCTTTATCTCCGTGATTCAGGACACTCACGGTTTAATGTGCGTCTCTGAAAATTGTGCAACCGAGCGTGAACTAGAACAAGTGCAAGAGGGAGGTTCTGAGGTAAAAAAGGGGATTTTTGTGTCGTGTAGATTGATTAAATGTTTAGGCTAAGTTGATGTAATAGACAATGACAGCACATATGTGTTAACAGAGATGATGAGTGACAGCTCCTTTGATGTGTGGACTTAAACTAGGGTTAGCCATTAAACTGGACGATTGTCTGTGTCTCAGTATAAAAGCAAAGATGGTTTTTACTATGATCAGCAATATGTGCAAATGGACAGGTGGTTAGTGTTGGACCTTTTATGCAACAGAGCAAATAATGAACAAAGAAAAGAGAAATGAACAGGACTCTGCTGGTGTTCCACAAACCAATGCTGCACTTGTTAGAGAAAAACCCATTTGCAGAGCAGCACATCAGAGTACGTCTTCTTCATGATTCAAAAATCCATTTGGGTTTGTTCTAGTTATTTAGTTGGCCCAAAAACTGTGTGCTCCTTTATTTTACTATTCTATTGAAAGTCTGGGTCATTGGAAATTGTACATTTGCTGGATTATTACATAAGAAAATATAAACCTCTCTAAATTCTACACTTGGGTCGACTGGCCTTTTCTGGGGAATGGACAACGGTATACAAAGGCTCCTTGGACTCCACGGGTGCCGCCAAGGCCGGGCGCCGCCCCCCGGTCCTGGCAAAGTCTCAAAGTTTCAAAACTCATGCATTGAGACTAAAATTGCATCTATTTAAATTGTAGAATCAGAAACAATTATTTTTCTGTTTTTAAAGTTTTATTCTGCTTAACTTTTATATGTTGTGCTGCTTTAATGTTGTTTAAAAGCATAATGAAGTGTTTTGTGGTCCTTTTCTCTGTGTGACGCATGGAAATTGTGTTTGGACTCCCTTGAAAAAGATATTTGTAATCTCAGTGGGACTCTCTTGCTTAAATAAAGGTGGTTTTACTGCCAAACACTTAACTAGGTGTGTCTACACTAAACCTTAAAATCAGGTTTTAGTCGACAAACCACCGAATCTTCATGTGAACGTACAGAATCTGAATCAGTTTAACCCGTCAGATGCGCGTGTATGTCTTCTTTGGAATGTGGTCAATTTTGGTGTAATTGGGAGAAGTTTGGAGGGAAAACAGCCTCCCAGTGCGGCGACCCTCAGCGCTCATTCCCAGGCAGAGGACAGTATAGCAAGTGAAGATTAGGGGTTAGTGTGGTCTTCCCATTTCGTCGCTTTCCCTCGAGCCTGATCACAAAACCACTAATTATGAGCCTCACTGTCGTCACTGTCCCTTGCAGGTTTTGTACAGTTGGCCTGGAGGTAGGGTGGGAAAAAACAGGCCCAGAATATATTTGGTTAGATGGTAATGACTACCTCCCACCGTGATTTACTACTTCCTACTGTAAACTCAACCCTAGAGATGTC
>JAWCTZ010001044.1:0-25583 GCA_036850595.1 Rhyacichthys aspro | reverse complement strand
TGTGACTATAATCAAAATTTGTAAAACACAGCATATTTATTTGTTAATACAGATTTGCACTGGTAAACAATGTTAAGTTTGTATAATTTGTTTGTCTGTTGAGTATAAATTGTCCTTATTTGTGTTTATTTTCTCATTTCTCATTTGAGTTTATTTTTTTGTGGGGTGTTGGCCCTATTTAAACTCAAAAATTTGAAATTGAGTTTTTCCTGCTTTTTATTGTAGCATACAACCTAAAACAATAATTACGTGTGACCCTTGCTTATACAAGACAGATTTTCAACTTTTAAGGACTTTTTCTGCTGAAAGACATAATCTGTGCGTAGCACAAACAGAGCCATAAATTATGAGGCCCCACCAACTCATTCTCTGTGCTTCATCCCTACATTCCTTTCCAAAAGAACAAACTTGAATAAACAGGATCAACTTTAACAGACTTGCTCATTAAGTTGCTCATAAATTAATAAAACTTTTCTTTTCAATAAAGACTTGATAAAAGGTGAAAAATAAAATACATTCATAAATAAAGTGTGTGTTTAATACTTGAAGGTGGTAATATGAAGCCTTAGCATTAGATCATCTTTAACCCCTCCTAGTTGGAAAAAGAAACTCTGCCATCAGGTAGGGATGCCTCTGTAAGTTCCAAAAGTTAAACCACTTTGAGGGCTTTGGCAGCTAAGTTCTTTCTCAGTTCTTCCATAGTTTTGTCTTCTTCAGTTCTTTTTCAGTTTCTCAGTTTTGTCTTCTACAGTTATAGTTACAGGGTAGTGGCAGTCTAGGGTCATGCCCTTTGGCCTCTGCAACATACCAGCTACGTTCAAGTGCCTGATGGAGAGGGTCCTGGCAGACATCCCACAGAACCGCTGTGTGGTCTACCTGGATGAACTCCTAGGCCACGCCGCTGACTTCCAAGGGGCCCTGCAGAACCTGAGGGATGTCCTCCAAATAGTGAACAGGTCATGACCTACTACAGCTCTCTTAGCAAGCTGGAAAGGAACTATTGTGTCATCCGCCAGGAGCTGCTGGTGTCCAAAGCCGCCACCACTTCCACCCATACCTGTACGGGCAGAGGTTTGTTCTGCGAACTGACTATGGATCACTCACCTGGTTGCTGAACTTTTAAGGAGCATCAGGGTCAGCTGGCCAGGTGGATCGGGATCCTGCAAGACTACGACTTTGACATCCAGCACTGGGCAGGCCAACTCCCCAGCTAATTCACAGGCAATATTAAAGATGCATATACTGCAAGTGCAAAGCCCCCTCTCGGTAACTCTGACCACAATGTGATCCATCTGCTTCCCACTTATCGGTCAATTTTTAGGTCCAGCAAGCCTGAAATACACACTGTCTGTGTGTGGTCAAGTGAAGTGGAGGAGCTTAAAGGATGTTTTCTTTGCTCAGACTGGGACATTTTCTTCAATGATTAGATATCAATGGGGCCACTGATTCTATCACCTGTTATATTTCATTTTGTATGGATTCTATTATATCACAAAATTTGTCAAAAGATACCCAAACAACAAACCTTATATTACGAAGTAGTACAAAGAAATTATGCATTTAAATATTGATTAATTTGATTATGCATTTAAATCAGGAGATACAGCAGAAGCCAGATCAGCACAAAAAGACTTAGGAAGGAAGGAACAAGCAGAGCAGCACCTGGCCAGATCCAACACCAAAAGACTCTGGGACTCAATCAGAGGAATGACCAACATGGAAAGTAAAAGGGAAGCATTGTTTGAACAAAATGAAACTCTCAGAGCAAATGAACTGAATAACTTTTTTTCTGAGATTTGAAACTGATAACCAAAGGGAATAGCTGTTTTACAAAATATAAATTGTAATAGGGAAGGTAACAGAATTTTAATTGACCCATCACTGTAATGTTTTTAAAAGCATGCAAACTAACAAAGCAACAGGGCCAGACAGGCCATGTGGTTCTTCCTACTTAAGACTTTTGCTGAGGAACTTGCACCAGCCTGGCATAAACTTTTTCAACTTTCTATAGATACACATACTGTACCAGAGATCTGGAAGAAATCTAGTTATCTCAGTTCCCTAAAAAGCATGTCCCCTGGAGAACAATGACTATAGGCCTGTGGCCATCACCTCAAATTTGATGAACTCACTGGAGAGAGTTTGCAGAGAGGTGGAGCCATTGCCAGACCGACATCAGTTTGGGAGGAACACAGGAGGAACCGGTGCACAAGTGATGCCATTTCCACAATACTGCACCTTGTCCCGAAACATCTGGAAAATCCTGCTTCCTATGCTAAACTTATGTTTGTTGATTTTAATACTGCTTTTAATTCAATCAGACCTTATATTCTCCTGGAAACTAGTAAGTCTCAATGTGAATCCTTTATTAATTAAATGGTATTATTCTTTTTTACCTAATCAGCCACAACAAGTCAGGTTTAACTTGGCACTTTGACATATAGTGATGAGCATCACACATGCCCTCCAGGGTTGTGTTAGTTCACCCTTGTTATTCACATTATTTACGAATGACTGTGTTAGCTCACAACCTTGACAGTATATTGTTAAAATTTCAGATGACACTGTGCTGTTAAGTCTGCTCATAAAGAATTCTACCTTGAGCTGTCACACTGCTGCAGCAGATCAATTCTCAAGCTGGTGCAGAGACCATCATCTACAAATTAACACTGATAAAACTGTAGAGATGGTCTTAGGCCTGAGTTCAACATACACAGTCTCAACATCAAGCACGTCACTTCATTAAATACTTAGGGGTTCACATAGACAATAATTTGAACTGGAACACACAGGTGTCCAGTGTCTGTACATGTATCCATCAGCACCTTCATTTTCTACATCGACAGAGTTTTTGGAGCTTTTACAGATCAATAATAGAGTCGGTCTTGCGGTACGGCATCACCAGTTGGGTTGGGAATTTGAGTGTTAAATCTAAATCTCAAAAAAGGGAATGGTCAGCAGGAGGGACTTTGTTATGGACAGTTTGAATCCTGGGGACAGCTAATCATCTTGGGTAGGAGCTGTGTAGCGTCTCAGTGGTTCAGGCCACAATGACTGCTGGGAAGTTTGTTATGTGGAACCGTGAATGAGAAATGACTCTATTAACTCATCAAAATTTGTCAAATAAGGGGCTAATTTTACTACATCGTTTTTATATAAATATATGCAGATACCTTACCTAGACTCTATTTTACAGCATTCTCTTCTCTGATCAGTGATTCTAAATACCTCTGAATGGTCTCATTTAGATAATTCTGTGAACATATTGCATGAGTGAGTGGGTGAGTGCAGCACCTGAGGGAGACGCTCCGATAAGAGGATTGATTGACAGATCTGGGGGTATTTCAGTTTTGTGAGAGTGGATGCTGTAGAGTTCACACTGAGGAAGATAATGTAATTTTGTGCCTAATAAGCTAATGGTTTCTAAATCTATTTTTACAGTGCATATGAGCAGCTGGCACCATTAGGCTAATGCTGATGCAGAGTGCTATGTGAGTGAAAATCCGCTCTAACCTCACTCATGTGGAGGACAGATTATGATGGACACGCTGATGCCTTTTCATTGAAATGGAGGGGATTAGCTCTGTTTGTTTGATGAAACCCCTCTTTAGTGTTAATAAGGGAGGAATGATTAGCTCCTATTATTACTGGTGATGTATATTTAAGATGGATCAGGTGACTTTTGCATTTAAGTCTAAAACATTTCAGTGAATTGTCAACATTATAAATTATGGGTCCCATGTAAAGAGCACTCAATGCCACATGGACTTTAAAGATTGTGAAAGTGTCTGACCTGGCCTGTCTGTTTTTGAATACACGTTGTCGCCGGCATTTGCTTATTATGCCTGTGTCTTGCCTGTGCAACTGACTTTCTGATTGGAGCCTGTATTTTTATTTTTTATCCCACTTCCATGTGTGAACCTTTTTATATGCCTCAACCTGACACTTCCCATTAGCAGCTTGATTGCTCTCACCTGTGCCTTGTTTATTCTGTTCTATATAATCAGGCCTTCTCCTCAATGCCAGATTGTAACATGCTCTGGGCAGTTTGTCCCAGCCATTTCCACAAAGTCTCAAACCCTAGTTTGTTTCTTGTTGCTGAACCTAGCTTGTCTAACCTGAGCTTTACCTGTCCCCTCTGGTTCCATAACTCTGTTTGCCTGTCTTCAGCCTTGTCAGCCACATTCTTGGCTGACAAGTCTGTGCATCATGTACTACGCCATGCAGCCACTACAGTTGCTTTTTTTTTTTTTTTTTAACAACTGCAGCTCTGTCTAAGACTGTGGCTCTTATTTTGATCTCAGGAGATTTCCATTAGTGGAGCATAGGTTACGTCAGTAGCTTGCTATCAAGTTGGACACACATCTTAGCTGTGTGCAATATGCACCAATCTACACCAATCAAAACTGTACAGCAGTTGAGCGAAGATTTGGCCTCCTCGTTGCACCATGTTTAACCACTTGTTTTATTCAAACAGACATAGCTTGAGGCATAGGTTTACCAGTAAGTAGCTGGATTTCAATGACCATCACATCATCATGATGAAATAAAATAAACAAAAAATTCTCCATCAAAGTGGCCTGTGCTAAGTGCACACATCCCTCTATCCATCCATCCATCCTTCTTCTTCCGCTTATCCGGGCCGGGTCACAGGGGCAGCAGTCTAAGCAGAGACGCCCAGACTTCCTCTCCCCAGACTCTTCCTCCAGCTCCTCTGGGGGAATGCCGAGGCGTTCCCAGGCCAGCCGAGAGTCACAGTCCCTGCAACATGTCCTAGGTCTTCCCAGGGTCTCCTCCAGTGGGACATGCCCGGAACACCTCCCCAGGAAGGCGTCCAGGAGGCATCCGGAACAGATGCCCGAGCCACCTCAGCTGGCTCCTCTCGTGTGGAGGAGCAGCAGCTCTACTCTGAGCTCCTCCCGAGTGACTGAACTCCTCACCCTATCTCTAAGGGAGCCAACAGGACCACATCATCTGCAAAAAGCAGAGATGAGATCCTGTGGTCCCCAAACCGACCCCTCTGGCCCCTGACTGCGCCTAGAAATCCTGTCCATAAAAATTATGAACAGGACCGGTGACAAAGGGCAGCCAGTAGCCATTAGCTGCCTCAGGAGTCCCACAGGCCAACCAGGCCCGATAGGACTCCTTCAGCTTGATGGCATCCCTTACTTACGTCCACCACCAGGTTTGGGGATTGCCGCCCCGACAGGCACCGGAGACCTTACGGCCACAGCTCCGAGCAGCAGCGTTGACAATGGAGGTGGAGAACATGGTCCACTCAGACTCAATGTCTCCAACCTCCCTGTGGTTCAGGTCAAAGTTCTGTTGGAGGTTGGAGTTGAAGACCTCTCACAGGGGACTCAGCCAGACGTTCCCAGCAGACCCTCATAGTACGTTTGGGTCTGCTGAGTCTGTCCGGCTTCCTCCCCCGCCATCCGATCCAACTCACCATCAGGTGGTGATTAGTTGACAGCTCCGCCCCTCTCCTCACTCGAGTGTCCAAGACATATGGCCGAAGGTCAGATGAAACAACTACAAAACTGATCATCGACCTCCAACCTAGGGTGTCCTGATGCCACGTGCACTGATGGACACCCTTATGTTTGAACATGGTGTTCGTCATGGACGGACTGTGACTAGCACAGAAGTCCAATAACAGAACACCACTCGGGTTCAGATCAGGGGGTTGTTCCTCACAATCACCCACCCAGGTGTCACTGTCATTGCCCACTTGAATGGTGAAGTCCCCCACTAGAACAATGGAGTCCCCTGTTGGAGTGCCTTCCAGCGCCCTCCCAGGGACTCCAAGAAGGCCTGGTACTCTGCATTGCCGTTCAGAGCATAAGCACAAACAACAGTGAGAGACCTCTCCCCAACCCGAAGGCGCAGGGAAGTGATCCTCTCGATCACCGGGGTAAATTCCAACACACGGCAGCTTAGCTGGGGAGTAGTGGAGAGTCCAGCCTCTCTCACCTAGGACCTGTTTGCCATGGGAGACCCTACCAGGGGCATATAGCCCCGGACAACATAGCTCCTAGGATCATTCGGGTACTCAAACCTCCACCACGGTAAGGTGGCGGTTCAAGGAGGGGAAAGTGCACACAGTGCCATGAAAAAGAAGTTGCCCCCTTCCTGATTTCCCTTTTTTTTTTTTTTTTTTGCACATTTATAACACTTAAATGTTTCAGAGCATCAAACAAATGTAATTATTATATAGATAACTCAAATAAACACCAAATGCAGTTTTTAAGTCATGATTTTATTTATTAGGGGAAAAAAGCTACACAAAACTATTTAGCCCTATGTGAAAAGGTGGTTTCCCCCTTAAATCATGAATTAACAATTGAAAAACAAAGTAACTGACATCTATCAGTCTGGAAATGGTTACAGAGCCATGTCTAAAGCTTTGGGACTCCATCCAGCCACTGTGAGAGCCATGATCCAGAAATGGAGAAAATGGTGACCCTTCCCAGGAGTTGCTGGCCTACCAAAATTACCCCCAGAGCGCAGACGACTCATCCAAGAGGTCACAAAAGAACCCAAAACAACATCTAAAAAACAGTTAAGGTCAGAGTTCATGACTCAACCATAAGAAAGAGACGGGGCAAAAATGGCATCCATGGCAGAGTTCCAAGGCGAAAACACTAGTGACAAAAAGAACAAAGGCTCGCTTCACTTTTGCCAAAAACATCTTGATGATCCCCCAGACTTTTGAGAAAATATTCTGTGGGCTGACGAGACACATGTTCATCAGCTCACGGAAAAACAGATGGAGAAAGTTCAGCACTGTTGCTACTCTAGATTACATTTATACATATATTGATATTAATAAAAATTCAATATCAAATAAATCTTCACTATGGGAATCTTTAAAGTGCTACCTGAAAGGTGAATTAATAAATATAGGCAGTTTCAAAAGGAGAAAACAGTTACAAGAGGAAAATAACATCTTAACACAAATTAAGAATCTACAAGACTCATTGTCACATAACTATAATGACCACACATGGTGCCAGCTTTGCGAACTAAGGATTAAATACAATGACAATATAAGAAACCAAATAGAATATAAAATTAAAAGAGCAAAATGTAATTATTATGAGAATGGGGAGAAGGCAGAAAAGCTGCTTGCCTCTAGATTAAAAAATCATATGACAAAAAACACTGACTAGTATGTTAACACTGACCTAGAAGAAATAAAGTATTTACTGAATATTTTCAAAGCCTTTATAAATCTGATGGGGATAAAAAAAACAACATTCATTACAAGGATTTTTTGAACACATGAAACTCCCTAGTTTATTACATAATTTAAAAAAATGCACTGGAGCAGCCGATAACAACTCTTGAAATAAAAATGAAATACAAACCCTTCCACAGAATAAATCACCTGGACCAGATGGATACAATGCTGAATTTCCCAAAGAATTTGGTGACTAAGTGGCCCCACTCCTTCTACAGGCTTATCAGTCATTTGAAAAAGAGTTTAATTTTTCACACATTACCTTAATTGATAAAAAAGGCAAAGCCTCATCAGTCATTATTATTATTGACCAATTTCTTTAGCAAATTTAGATAATAAAATCTTAGCAAAAAAAAAGATAGACAAAAGTCATAGGAAAACTAATTCACACAGATCAGACTAGGTTTATAAAAAAAATCAACACTCATTCAGCATGCTAAATCTTCAGCAGCAGTGTAGCCTGGCCAGCCAGACGGCTTTCTCTTTGTATTACATACAGAGAAAGTCAGTCTGGGATCGCCCAATCTGCCTCCGATTTCTGCTCCGGCTCTTTCTTTCCGACCAATCGTAGCGAGGGAGGCGGGATTTTGTTTCGCGTCATATTGAGCGCGAGAAAACAGTAGCAGGTTTCGGTAGCTTACTACGATCGAAATAAGCACTGAACTCGATATTACACCCCGTATCCTCAGATTTTTCTGACAAAAACAACAGAAGTCATTCAACGTCACCGAAGCATCTTCTTTCTCGAGCCATGCTAGTGTACGCTGTGGTTTGTTGACAACTAGAATAAGTTTCGCTTTCCGTACGTCACATGGTTTCTCTGATTGGTTCACTCAGCGAGCGTTAGTTCTGCCCATGGTCCTGCCTTGAAATCCTGTTTAAACCGAGGGATCCCAGACTGACTTTCTCTGTATGTAATACAACGAGAAAGCCGTCTGGCTGGCCAGGCTAGCAGCAGTGTGCACACTGGATGCTGAAAAAGCTTTTGACCGGATTGAGTTGGCATTTATGTTTGCTGCCCTACAGAAATATGGTTTTGGGGAGAATTATCTGCAGTGGATACAAATGCTATATTTTAAACCTCAGGCAGCAATAAAAACCAATCATATACCTTTAAAACCCTTTTACTCTCCATCAGGGAACAAAACAGGGATGCCCAGTATCAGGACTCCTATTCAATTTGACTATCGAGCCATTAGCCGAGAAGATAAGAACAGCGAAAAACATAAAAGGTATCACAATTGGAAACAAGTTGTACAAACTATCCTTGTATAGTGATGATGTGCTCTTTTTAAATAATGTAAAAGACTCACTACAGTCTCTTAATGAAATTATACATGAATATGGAATACTTTCAGGGTACAAAGTAAATTGCACAAATGAAATCGAGTTGCTGCCACTTAATACACACTGTAATGTAATATGCATGCAGAATACAAGATTTAAATGGAAACCAAGTGAAATAATATAAATGGGCCTAAAGATTACAACAAATATGCATCAGACACGGGATGTAAAATAAATAAAATAGGTATACAATAAAATAAAAACAAAAATTAAGAGGTGGGTAAACCTTCCCATTTCCCTGTGGTGCTGTGTCAATATAGTTAAAATAATAACTATATATAACTATATTCTCCCAACTTTAAACTATACTCTCTGGATGCTACCAGGTCTGATTCATAAAACATGGCTTGAAAATATTTATCAGTTTTCTTGTGGCATGGGAAAAAGGCTAGATGTTGAAGTAGGTTTATCATTACTGCTTGTCCTTTAGATGTCAGCAAATCAATGAATTATTTGATTAATATCTAAAGAACGGAAACACATATAGGAACATTTGCTGAAAAGATTAAATATTATAAGTTACACTTTATACAATATGAAAAAATTGCCGAAAGAGCTAAGCCATACACCAATTAAAGTCTCCTTTAACATTCTTAAAGTCTGTGCTAAGATTATGGGCATCAATTCGGACATTTCATTAAACCAACCTTTATGGCAAAATCAAAACATTACTCTCAACAATAAACCTATAAATTGGAACAAATGGAAAGAAAAAGAAATTACAAAGCTCAGCCATGTGTTTTCTGAAGGAGAATTTAAAACATTTAATAACTTGATCAGTGAATACAATATACCCACATCTGAATACTTACATTAGATTACATTAAAGTACATTGTTAAAAGGAACTTCTCTAATGTAACGCTGAAGGAAGATCATGAAAAATGTGAACATATCATTTGCAACCCTAACCCGCTAACAAGAAACATAGTAAAAACATGGTACTCACTAATGTGACAGCAATCACTGAAATGGAGCAGAGACCTAAAAAAACCAAAAAGATGACATCTGCTAGTCAGAAGTATGGAGAAATGCAAGGCTACTTTTCGCTCAACAAAAAACAGATTACGGCAATTCAAAATATTAAATAGAGAATATTATAACCCATCACAGCTGCATAAACTGGGGGTAAAACACAATAAACACTGTATCAAATGTGGGAAAGACGAGGGAACATTATTACATCTATTGTGGGACTGCTATAAGATCCAGGAAATATGGACTGGAATAACAGCGCAAGTCTTATCTCAGCCAAAAATAAATGTCCAATTCACACTTTAATCATGTATCCTTAGTGATCTGCACAACTCAAATGAAAAATCTAAGACTAATAAATACATCTTTCTTTTATTATGTCTGGTCACAAAAACATTTAGAATGAAAAACTGGATCAGTCAGAGCAAACCAGCACTAAGAGAATTTGAAAAATGTCCTACAGACTGCAAAATTGTGACAAAAAATATGTAGAAATATGGGCACCAATAGAAACCTTAAGTCATTAAGGATTTAATGGCGTAACAGCACAAAAAATAAATAAATAAATATGTGAACATATGATTTTGTGTTACCTTAATTATTAAAATTGTCATTTAAACTGGTATGTCCTAATGTATGTCTTGCACCTACTTTTCCTGAACGTATGTTAAATTGTGTGAACATAGCTGTAATAGCTGGGGGTAAGGATGGGGCAGTGGGTGTGGCTAGTAAAATTAAACTCAGCTTTAAAAATAAAGATTTATCAGTTAATTTATGATTCAACGAGGGGGCAATTACCGATTAATATAAGGCTAGGTATGCTTGGATAGCTTTTTGCCCTTAATAAATAAAATAATAACTTAAACATAGTGTCATGAATTGTGAACCATTGTGTGTAGATTGCAGCAAAAACACCTTTACATAAATCTTGTCTTAACGCTCTCACAATCATAAAGATGTCTATTACTCCACTGCCTTTATATGTTTTTTCTCCTGTTACTATGAAGTGGTTCTAGTTTAAGCCAACTGATGTCTCCAGTGGCAGTGAAGGCCTGTAAAAGCCTGCCATGGAGAAATATAAAGAGCTTTGAGTAACTCATAAACACACACCGGCCAACACTTCTCCGTGTGTGAGTGTGTGTGAGCATGGATTTGAGCTGTTACCTTCAGGTGAAAGAGCCCATTCTCCACACAACACCTATAGCAGCTATGTGCTACTATTATGCTGCAGTAATGGGAATCATGAGAATGAATGAGAATGAGAGTAATGGTAGTCATGTGAGAGCCTCCAGGACATTGGGACAGATATACCATAGTCTGCATTAAAGAACACAAACACCAAAAGATACAATATCTGCTATATTCAGACGATGCAGTGAAATCTAAAAATATTTCAAAGTGCGATATATTCAGTTTAGTGGCAATAAGAATACTGAAAAAAGGGAAGAGCAGTGCAGGCTCAGCAGTTGAGGCATGTCCCCAAAACAGCACAAATACCTGGACACACACCAAAAGCACTCCAATCTATTATTTCATTTTCTGCTTCAAAGGTTTGCTTTTAGACTATATTTCTCTAAAGTTATTTGCTAACATTGTTTTCTATTGTCTTCAGTGCTGCACACCCATTTTCTTGAGAGATTTTATGCATTTAGGCACAAAATTGTAAGATAACACACATGTAAAGCTGTGTATATGTAAATACATATGTATAGTCAACTGTATATTTAGAGCCTTGAGTCCCAGCATTTGATCTGTCCTCTGTAGTGGAAATGATGTTGTTTTGCTGTGACTCTGTTCAGTCTTGCATTATGTACAAAAGAAATCCAACAATATTTAAAGCGCCTATAACTCGTGTGTGTGTGTGTGTGTGTGTGTGTGTGTGTGTGTGTGTGTGTGTGTGTGTGTGTGTGTGTGTGTGTGTGTGTGTGTTCTTGTAATCCATGACAACTGGGGTCATGACACTGTTTGCACACCACTTGGTGGGGACTTTTATCCTCGTGGGGACCTTGATTGAGGTCCCCACAGGCACAATGCTTCCAAATGCTCCAAAACTGCTTAAAACTATGTCTCATGAGGTTTTCCTGGAATGCCCTCACAAGGTCTTCAACAAGACAAAGTGCATGACTATGCGACACTAGTGGTCACACAGAAGAACTGCAGTCCCCATTAATCACCATTTTCTGGTAGTGTGCAACAGCCTCCACTATAGCGCCCCCAAAGTGGTTGCTGTTGGTATTTCATTTTGTTATTGCTTTTTCCTTTGTATTTAACTATACAATTTTATATTTAGTGAAAATAATGATAAATAAAATGTACATTAAATAAATTAAATCAAATTGATAATTTAATATAAATATCTTGCTCTTTACAGAAGCTTTTTCAGATAGCTTCACTATTGACTATTAGTTTAAGCTAGTGACTTGTTAGCGCTTAAAACATGCATGGGCACATGCACCGTCTGCTCCCTCCCAGGACAAGGCTCAAAACCATGGGTGATAGGGTCTTTGAGTCTGCAGCTCCTCGTCTGTGGAATGCCCTCCCAGACCACCTTAGGGCCCCACAGACTGTAATAGCTTTTAAAAAAGAACTAAAGACATTTCTGTTTAAAAAAGCCTACTCTTAGCCCTTCCATAGGCCGAGTTAGGCTGTTTTATTTATATTTTTATCATTCTTTTTCTTCTTTTATGTATGCCTGTTTTTATGTAGCACTTTGAGATTTGTCCAGCAAATGTAAAGTGCACTACAAATCAAATGTGTTTGATGTATTATTATTATTATTATTATTATTATTATTATTATTATTAAAAGCTACAGACTAAACAACTACAAAACCATGTCTCCTTTTTTAAACTTTTAGTGATAAACTTTATTTTACAACATCTTAAAATTAGTATTTGAGTTGTTGTTAAACAGTAATTTCAGTCAAATTTAAGCTGTACAGTTTGGTAGTGGTCCAGCAGTGAAACATGCAACACTTCAAAGATGTTTTCCTGAGCAGCTGGCTAAAGCTAACAAGAAATGGGACACATACGTAAGCTGTTCTCTGGAGGTTTTGGCTACTACACCAGCAAATATTACAGATGAGCAGACATTAACCTTTATGGAAATAAAAGATATTTGGAAGTCAACTTGTAACAGTGATTAACATACTAAATATATTAAGGCCACTGACTGAGACATTGTACTCTCATGCTAAAGACACTTTCAGAGTCAGAGTCATTTTGATGGTCTTTTGTTAATTTGTGCCTCCAGCCACTATGTGGCATATATTGTAAATTGGGTAGAATTGTTTGCCTGTTTAAGGGCCCCAGAAAGCATACTCAGGTACAAAGTTTTTTAAAGATTTATGGAGCTTAGCAAAAATTTCAGGCTGGAAGACTACTCCCCTTCACCTCCCGCTGCAGCTTGTCACATGCTTGTCTCAGCCAATCATCATTAAGCCGCCTGTATTTAAAGCATCCTGCTACGTCATCCAGATGTTTAAGCTTGTGCCACAACTCTCCTCCACCCCAACACCACCTCAACACCACCTCGCCTGGGAAAACATTCATCATTATCCCATCTTCATCATCATTAAACTCTTCATCTCAGCACCACCTCCACCAGTGTCTTGGCCCCGGGGAAGAACTGCAAGCATCTACTCAGCTCTTCTCCTATTACTAATCGCACAACATCTCGACATCTGCCGGGGTCTAAGTGCCAAGATACTCAGCACAATTATACTTTCAATAAATCTCATGTCAACGCATTTATTGTGTCTGTCTCTCCAGGCTGAAATGATATTGCACTTACTTACAACGTAACTTTTACAAAACCAAGGAGAGGTAATGAGTGATAGTGAAGGGAGAAGAACTTTTTGACCCTCAGTCTCCCTCTCAAAATGATATACTTTGTTTTAAATTGTTCAGTGGTGTTTTGCGGCAAGATGAGCATGAGCTAAGTCTGTTAGCTTGAAGCATCTAAATGTTCTCAAAGGCTTCTCCCTCCGCCTCTTTTCCTTCCCTGCTGTCTTGCTCAGTGTGCCACATGTTGAGTAACAGCCCTGCCTCTTTTAGCGAGAGGGAGATGTGTATTAGGTGGTTTGTTTGTAGCTCTGGAGGCACTGCTAACAGAATTAGAGTCACGGCTCCGGATGATGGAAGAGTAGCCAGGTTAGCATAGATATCGTAGGGAGTGCAGACTGCAGCAGGTAAAGCAGGAGGTCAGACAGCCCCCCAGCAAGTCCCGAGCAGCCGGGACAATAGGATAAGTTTGTGACAGTTTGAAAGAGGAATAGAGCCAAAAACAAGCCCATGAAACCGAGTCTTCACTATGTTCATGTTTCAAATAGATTTTCTCCACTCAGCGATGCACCCGCTGAGGAAAAGATTCTGGTAATTGAAAGCTCAATTTTCAGAAACATGAAGATTAGTGCGCCAGATGTGGCTTCACTTTGAGGCATGCCACATTGCCACCCTTTGAGGCAATTGTTTTTGTGATAATGATATAAATAACATTGAATTGAATAACTTTATTGAAGCAGAGATTTGTCTAAAGCAAAGACTCTAAATTAATGAATTATTCTTCATAAAATCAACAGGTCAGCCTCTTATACAGTGTTCCACCTGAGGACGCAGAAGGTAAGAAACAGAGTTTATGATCATACAGGGAGTGTTATACCTAGTCATGAGGACATCTAGAAACATGCTGCAGAATAATCTGTACAAACACTAGCTTCACTAGTCTAGTCCAGGTATAGATAAGCTGGATCAGGTCTAGATATATGGGGGACAAGAGTTAGTCTGAGCTTTATCCCTTCCTCTTTCTTGCACTGTAGTTATTTTTACCATCTGCCCATCTCCATCTGGGAGCTGAAGAAAGAGATGACCGACCCACCGTTCAACCAAATGATGATTGGACCTTAGCTCACCCCATCTGTGCTCCTGACCCAACAAATGGACGCCCACCATGGGGACATCCTCTCCTCAGGAATGTCATCTGCAAAGAAATCTGTTTATTATGACATTTGCACAACTGGATTTCAATAATCCAAAATGTATTGTATCCTGATCCATCTTGATAAAAAAACAAAAAAAACAACGGGTGTTTATGTCCACCCAGCTAACTCCCCCTGGGTGCTGGGGGCAGGATGACAAAGGAACAATGTCCACTTTATATGACTGGTCGCCCTGTACTGTTTGTTAGATGCTACTGCATCACAGGTCGTTGCAGTAGCTAGTAGGCTAGAATCGGGATGGTAGGAGCTCTGGTCAGCCTAGGCTTGTTTTAGGGCCTTCTCTAGTACACTCCTCTCTCCTAGGTGAAGAGTTGGTTGCATGCAAATGCTGCTCCTTGGTGTAATGGATGAGCCTGGGTTACTTCATCCAGCTCCAGCTTCAATGTATGAGTTTTCTGTGTTCCTTTTTCTTGCTCCACCCTTGTGCTCTTAGGGGAAGTGTCCCTTCACTTTTCTCATGGTTACACCTGGAGGCTCTGGGAGAGGCACTCCAGCTGTGTTTTATTTCAACCTGGATGCATCCAGTGACTACTGTGAAAGGACTGGAGGACAGCCAGGAGAGACTGGATGACCACAGGAAAGTCTGCATCGGGGGTGGCAGGCTAGTTACCTTACCCACCGGTCCCCAACGGGACACCCCAAACAAACTACGAAGACGAATAAAGGAAAACCACCCGATGGCCCTCCGAGAGGCAGGGCGGAAGAAGGGCCAAACCAGATTGACCTGTTGGTAATGACCAGAATGGACATAGGCATCGATCCTAAGATCATGAGAAGATGCAGGTGTGGATGGGAGAAGGTGACCTCTTTCAGAGGTTTAAGTATTCACCAGGGAAGGAAGAAGTGTGAAGGGGGAGGCCTGCAGCAACATTGCACTGCAACTGCAGATCAGACAAGAGGAGCCCAAAGGTAGGTCGCTAACCACAGTGCTGAAGGAGGGCAGGCGGAGGACACAGAAGAGCTCATGGTGAACACTTATTCTTTGGAAGATGCAGGGGCTTCGTCGCATCCTGTTCCGCGACATGGAATGCACAAGAGCAGGGTGTCGAAAAGCCATCCAAGAACTGGCTGAGGAGGCAGAGAGGGGCAGCTTTTGGCTGTGGCTAAGGAGGAAGCATAGGAGTTGAGGCCCATATAACACCTAAAGCATCAGCAGGGGGTGGCAGGAAGAGCTCCACCAACAGGAGCTGTACTGAGGTTAAAGGAGTGAAACATCCATGACTGGTGGTCCCCAGCTGATGACCCATATAGGCCCAAAGAGCTGTTCAGAGGAGCACACTTGCACTAAAGGCACCGGAGGAGGTGCGTCAGGCAGCAATGCTTTGCATTTAGACCATCAACCTATATCTTCATAAGTCTCTCTGCACTAGGTAACTCTTAGAAGAGGCGTCCCAGTGCAGCCTGATATGTTTGACTCTTGGGGGCACAAGGTACACTCACCTCACAGTGGATCATCAAGTGTATTCATCTCGCAAACCCTTGTGGTTAATTAATAGTGATGCATGTAGAATGCTATGCATAGACTCATAGAACTACTGTGAGCTCTCTTAGCACATTGCACCTTTAGCAGCACTTTCCAATATGCAGGTAATAAAAAAGACATTTGGTTTCAATAAATGTAAACAATTTAGGGCAATATTATTACTTTGTATATTGGCTAAGAAAATAAGCTGAATGTAGCCTATGTATTGTGCATTGTGATGTGATGTGACTTAGATGAGGAAGACTTTCATGCAGGACTTAAATTGACTATTACAGAGGTTCTGACTTTTCATGTCCCCACCAAGACCATGTCTATCAGGCACATCTCTGTCTCAGCAGTGAAACTAAAATGGCACCTTGGATATAACTGGTCCTGACTTTTCATGTCCCCACCAAGACCATGTCTATCAGCACATCTCTGTCTCAGCAGTGAAACTAAAATGGCACCTTGGATATAACTGGTCCTGACTTTTCATGTCCCCACCAAGACCATGTCTATCAGGCACATCTCTGTCTCAGCAGTGAAACTAAAATGGCACCTTGGATATAACTGATCCTGACTTTTCATGTCCCCACCAAGACCATGTCCATCCAGCGCATCTCTGTCTCAGCAGTGAAACTAAAATGGCACCTTGGATATAACTGGCCCTGACTTTTCATGTCCCCACCAAGACCATGTCCATCCAGCGCATCTCTGTCTCAGCAGTGAAACTAAAATGGCGCCTTGGATATAACTGGCCCTGACTTTTCATGTCCCCACCAAGACCATGTCCATCCAGCACATCTCTGTCTCAGCAGTGAAACTAAAATGGCGCTTGGTTGCACTTTTTAAAATTTTATTAATTTATACCTGTAATGGACTGGGTTTGTCATTGTACTATTTATAACTATGAATAAAACTGAATAGTTTTTACTGTTATAACGGATTTCTTACATGTATTCAATTGATTAAATCTGACAGTTTTAGCAATTCATTTATATATTTACTCATATTATATGTTTTATTTATTGTGTTGTCAGTACCACATCTCTGTATCAGCAGTGAAAGCTGACTTGTCTCCATTATGACTGCTCCCATCCCCCACACACCTGTCTGCCATCACGTCTCAGCAATTACAGTTAAATGGCTGACTGTTTTTCCCGCGCTATGAAACAGCACCAATAGCCCATTACTCTAGCAAATAAATAACATTACTGTACAGCACATTGACCTTATGTCTAACAGTAATTAATATCCTCAATCAATGTATGTATGTATGTATGTATGTATGTAATTGGTGAATTTGTTTTGGTTTTGGTTTTGGTAGTACAATATCTCATAAACCTTTAAAATGTTAGTGTGGTGCACGCTGTTTTTAAAAGCAAGCGCCCTTTATGAAACTCCCCGCCCTCTTGGCTGTGCTGTCTATCCTGTGGATAGTGGCGCTGGTGTGCGCTGTGTCACAAATCAAGCGCTCCTCCGCTCTCCGCATGTGAAGGGAAAGTACACGGCCACGGTCAATCTACACGGCATGGCACAAACGTGCAGCTTCTCAGCGAACTAGTAAGTTTTGATTTACTGTGAGAATCCTTTAAATATGCGATATTATACATGTGATATGACAGGATGGGGATTGTTTGAAATGCATTAATACAAACAGTTTGGAGAAGTTGACAAATGCTAAGTGATTCGTAACATGGCCGCTGTCGTTGGCTAACGTGTCTGTTGCTAATGCTAAACTTTTTTTACACAGCTCTACTAACTAATTAGGCTATGTACCATTAGCAAGGGGCTTTAGTTATTACGAATTTACGCTGTAGCATGGATAGCATTAAGAGCTGTTGCATGGACAGGTAAATTGATCATTTATAAGCAGACACGCAAATCCCACTGAAAGCATGTAAGGCTACCATTAAATATAATAGTACAATAAGCATTAATGTTAAAATTCACTGAGTAAGCACAATAATGTTTTGTCTATAGCCGTTTGAGTAACTTTAAAGGCTAAAATAGAAAGGCTATGTTTGTCAGTGCTCCATAATGAGCCTATTTTTTCGTTCTGGTGGATATAGTCAATTTGAAATAGTCCTGCATTTTACCTCAAAAGTGTCCAGTTCTACATTTTGCCAATATGAGCAAAAATCCAATCCAAAAAATAATCTATGTATATTCATTGTCTATTTAATTTAGGTCTTGAGAGAAGTTAAGGAGGGAAGTATATTGTAAGTGAAACATTTCGTAAATCAAATTATTAATAATGCTTCAATCACATTCATGTATTCTTTATGTTTAAATTTCAGTGACAGGTTCAATAATGTCTGATAAAGAACAGGACCTTGAGGTAAGTTATGTCTTTACAATAAGACATTTAAATTAATTTGATATATGCTGTTTTCTGTTAAAAGCTCTGCTGCTTATCGCTGTTCATGTACTGCATTGACAATAAATTAAGACATCAACATAGTCTCTTACCTTTAGCATTACCTGTAGTGTATTGGTACTATATTATGCCAACAAATGTCACTCCTAATTAAAATGTTTTACAGTAAAACATATTTATGTTATTAAAGGTATTAACATAGGGTCACTTAAAAGTAACTTATATTGTGCAAGTTGTCATGTTTGTTTTGTAGTCTCAGGGTAGGCATTTTCGTCGCCTGCAGAAATTAAGAAAACATCATGATGACTGTGAGACCCGGTACATGCGAATGCTCACAAAGGTATCACATTAAGAGAGGACTGTACGTTCATAGCTTTGCTTCAAGACTACAATGGTTATTACTAATTCATATGCGATCTCGATGGTGTGAGTGAATATGACTTAGGGCAAACATGCAATGACAACAATAATTAGCAGTGGCATAGTAATAGTAGTTATAGGGTTATACTTTATGATTCATATACAAATCTTTTCATATGTAATGCAACAGTCATTTGTGTCCAATAGGGGTCAGCTTTAATATTATTTGTTTCCACCATTATTAAAGCAAATTGTTTATCACAGGAGGAGGACCAGAGCTGCAGTGACAAGCAGTCCCTGAACGCCCCAGAGCTCACCCGGATGGACAGCATAATTGTAAGTTTACTGACACAACTCCTGCTCTGTGAAGTGTCTGTCTTCAAAATAAGTAAATGTAGAGCAACAATTTGATTCTGAAATTTGAACGTGAATCTGAGATTCTTCATTACCACCAACACATACTGTAGAAAAAGTCTGTGGCAAGCACATAGATGCGCTTTGCGCAGCCCCAGGGCTCACGTGCATTAGCTGAAATTTGTTGTCTTTTATAAGCCATATTCCCAGAGATCTCTTCATATGTAATGCAACAGTCATTTGTGTCCAATAGGGGTCAGCTTTAATATTATTTGTTTCCACCATTAATAAAGCAAATTGTTTATCACAGGAGGAGGACCAGAGCTGCAGTGACAAGCAGTCCCTGAACGCCCCAGAGCTCACCCGGATGGACAGCATAATTGTAAGTTTACTGACACAACTCCTGCTCTGTAAAGTGTCTGTCTTCAAAATAAGTAAATGTAGAGCAACAATTTGATTCTGAAATTTGAACGTGAATCTGAGATTCTTCATTACCACCAACACATACTGTAGAAAAAGTCTGTGGCAAGCACATAGATGCGCTTTGTGCAGCCCCAGGGCTCACGTGCATTAGCTGAAATTTGTTGTCTTTTATAAGCCATATTCCCAGAGATCTCTTCATATGTAATGCAACAGTCATTTGTGTCCAATAGGGGTCAGCTTTAATATTATTTGTTTCCACCATTAATAAAGCAAATTGTTTATCACAGGAGGAGGACCAGAGCTGCAGTGACAAGCAGTCCCTGAACGCCCCAGAGCTCACCCGGACAGACAGCGTAATTGTAAGTTTACTGACACGACTCCTGCTCTGTGAAGTGTCTGTCTTCAAAATAAGTAAATGTAGAGCAAAAATTTAACTTTCTACCACAAACACAGACTGTAGAAAAAGTCTTATTTACAGAACATAGACCAGCGATTTATGCTTTAGGGACACTAACATGGAGGACGAGCTGGAGGGAGCAGAGCTTAAGATGTTAAAGTTCTCTTTCATCAAAAGTAATAGGTTTTGGAGACAAAGTTAGAGAGGCCAGGTTGAGATGGTTTGGACATGTTGGGAGGAGGAAGAGTGAATATATTGGTCAAAGGACGCTGAGTTTAGAGCTGCCAAGCAGGAGGCTGAGAGGAAGACCAAAAGGGGTTTATGTATGAAGTGAAGGAGACATGAAGGTAGTAGGTTTGAGAGAAGAGGCCGAGGAAGAGAGGGACTGATTGAGGCAGATGATTCGCTGTGGCGACCCCTGAAGTGTTAGATATAGGACTTTGACTCTCATTTCTAAATCTACAGAACAGCAGCAGCACTTAACACCTTTGTTTAGAATTGCTTATACAGCTTTTTTTTAACACTGCTTGAGTTTATTTTAATGAACTATCTTACACAAGGCCTCCATTTTCTATTCTCATATTTATATAGTATCAGCTGTTTGTACCCTTGTTTAATGGTGAAGAAGTCTACTTTGTTTTTCAAAAGTAAGAATTATTTAACTTTTACTGTAAAATTTCACAGGCAACAATTCAGAATAAAATGATTGTGATGCTTTTATAGTGCAACCAGCTACGTCTGCTTCCTCCTTCTGGTTATGAACACCCACTAAACAAAGCAAGATGACCCTGCAGAGCTCAAATAAAATGCTTTATAAATGAGGGCACAGGGACACAATAATACACTAATCATTTGTAATGGGTACCACACACTTTTTCCCATAAGCATTTTTCCTTTTGCATGTTTTCTTGTTTCTATTCTGATTACAAACTAAAGGAAATCTCTTTTTAAGCTTAACAGACAAATGCTTGGAATTGAAGACCTCCCATCAAGTTCCGAAAACAGCGAAGATGATTATGTCCCTGAAACAGCTTCTGAGACCACAGGAAGTGACACCTCTGAGGAATCACCTGTCCATCTGAAGAAAACCACAAAAAGAAAGTTGATGAAAACCCAGCCACAGAAGAAGAAGCAGCATGAATCCTTAACTACACAACACAAAACACACAATGCTTTAGAATTACCAGACACATCAGAAGTAACAGTGATGCCATTGCAGAAAAAAAAAGATGGTGGCAGATTCTACAACAAGAAGTTCCACTGTTTCTATTGTTCAAAATCTGTCAGTAAAATGTCTCGTCATTTGCGATCAATGCATATGGACAGGCCAGAAGTGGAAAAGGCCTTCTCTTGTCCTAAAGGTTCAAAAGAAAGGAGAATTCAACTCACACTGATTTTAAATCAAGGCAACCGTGCACATAACAACAAAGTTATTAAAGAGGGGAAGGGCACAGTTGTACCGCGAAAACTACCAAGTGGGCAAGTGAAAGCTGGTGATTATGTCCACTGTGTTAATTGTAAAGGTTACTTCAAAAGAAAGACAATTTGGAGACACATGAAGAGATGCTCCTTGAGCAGAGAAGTTAAAGGTTTAAAACCAGGAACGTCTAGAGTCCAAGCTCTTTGTAAATATGCAGAGCCTGTTCCAGACAGTGTAAGTGCAAACTTTTGGAAATTATTGCAAGACATGCGTGACGATGAGATTACAGATGCTGTTCGCAAAGAGAAATACATAATTAAGCTAGGGGAGCATCTCTTTAATAAACATGGGCACGATACTACAAAAACACGAATATATTCGACAAAGATGCGTGAGACTGGGAGGCTAGTTCTCCAAGGGCAAAAAAATGGCAACTTAAAGATATTGTCAGATTTCTTTGTACCAGCTAATTTTCCATATGTAATCGAAGCTGTTAGAAATGTTGCTGGCTTAAATCAGGATACAAACACCTTTAAGACACCATCTTTAGCTCTAAAATCCGGCTATAACCTAAAGAAAATTGCCAATATCGTAGAATGTGAAGGAATGATCTCTGGAAGTGTTGATGTCATTCACAATGCTCGCGTATTTAAACAGTTATGTGACACAAAATGGAATGAGTGCATATCATCCCAGGCCCTTCGAAACTTGAGTGAAGCTAAGTGGAATGCTCCGCAACTTCTTCCCCTGGCTGAGGATGTTAGAAAAATGCACCAGTTTCTTGACCTGGAAAGAGAAAAGCTGCAGACAAACCTTAATGAAGATCCATGCAAAAAGCACTGGGGAGAACTTGCAAAAATAACCCTTTGCGATGTGATACTCTTTAATCGAAGACGGGAGGGAGAAGTTTCCAAAATGTTGCTAAATGCCTTTATTCTGAGAGACACTTCCTCGCATAACTTGATGTAGAACATGCTTTAACAGAGATGGAAAAGAAGCTTTGTAAGCACTTTCAACGAATTGAGATAAGAGGCAAACGTGGACGCAAAGTCCCAATTCTTCTCACGCCTGATATGCTGGCCTCAATGGAATTACTTGTCAACACTCGGCAGACCTCTGGTGTGTTGGATGAAAATCAATTTATGTTTGCAAGGCCCCAAGCGCTCACTCACTTCAGAGGTTCTGATGTCATCCGTCATATTGCCCAAAGTTGTGGGGCAAACAACCCCGGGCATTATCGTCTCACGAAGCTAAAGCACATGGCCACAATGTCGAAGGTCCTGAACTTGAAGGACAATGAGATGGACGATCTAGCCGACTTTCTTGGCCATGACATACGTGTACACCGTCAATACTACAGACTTCCAGAAAGCACATTACAGCTTGCCAAAATAAGCAAAGTTCTGATGGCCCTGGAACGAGGAAATCTATCAGAGTTCAAAGGAAGGAGTCTGGATGAAATCAACATTGATCCACATGGTAAGTGACATTTTAGGTAGCTTTAAGCATGTTTTAGATGGATTTATGAATTGGTTATAATCACAAATAACACTATGCAAAAAATAATTCAAAGTGCACTTTAAAAAAGAAACGAAATATGGGTCCCTGAAAAAACGTTTGTGAAACATTGTTCTAGAACACACATGTCAAACTCTCAAGGCCCAGGGGCCAAATGTGGCCCTTGCAGTGTTTTATGTGGCCCTTCAACACATTTGGAAAGTGATATTTTTGGCACTAGGTTTTGATAGATTTTATTTTTGCTACAAAGATAAATAAAACCTGTTCAAATTCAACTAAAACCTGTTCATATTCAACAAAAAACTGTTCAAATTCAACTAAAACCTGTTCAAATCCAATTAAAACCAATTCAAATCTATCTCAAACCAGTTCAAATCTGACTTAAACCTGTTCAAGTCCAACAAAAACCTGCAAACTACAAACAGTTTCTATGAAAGGAGGAAATTAATGTTAAAAGACTTAAATGAAGATGAAATCTCACAACAAATTTTATAAAAGCTTCCAAATGTCACCATCTTCGGCCCCTGAAAGGATTCTTATTAACTATTGTGGCCCCTCACCACTTTGAGTTTGACACCACTGTTCTAGAATGACTGTAACCCTTTCATGCTTAGTGGTCACTACAGTGGACAGCTATTTAAAAGCTGTTTTCTTCTAAGTGCAAGAGGCTTGATAGCAAAGTTACTACAATTGACATCAAGCCTCATGCACTTAGAAGAAAAAGCTTTAAATAACTGTCCACTGTAACAAGTCTGTGTAATGTGGTGATTTTACTGAGGTTTGAGCTCACACTTTACTCATGTATGCTGATTCTTGATGCTTTTCAGAGAAAATAGTTGAAGACAGTGATGCATCGGAAAGCGAAGATGAGGATCGGATCTCTGCATCTTCACCTACATCTTCAACATCTTGCGGTATATGGGCAGCAATCAAGAGGGGATATTGCAAATGAATCCTAAATGACTGTGTTGATTATAACTAAACCTAAACCAATTATGTCCATAGACAAACCACGGATGAAAAGAAGCACTTCTGAAGCAGGCCAAAATAGAGATCCTCACCCAGGTAATTGGTCACATTGAAAAATATTTGTTTGGTTTTGTGTGGAGGAGAGGTTCTAGGTGGTTTTGGACAGGTTTTACATGGATTTTAACAGGTATTAGATAGGTTTTGGCAGGTTTTGGACCAGTCCTAGATGGATTTAATCCTGTTTTAGGTGGATTTACCCAGTTTTAGATGGATTTGGGCAGGTTATAGTTGGTTTTGGACAGGTTTTAGTTGGATTTGAACATATTTTCAATCAATTTAAACATGTTTTTGATGGATTTAGACAGGTTCTATTTGGTTTTGGACAGGTTCTTGTTTGTTTTGGACTTCCCTTTGGTCCCTTGTAAAAAGTTTGGGAAACACTGTTTCAGATTCACCTTAAATAAACCTGTACATGTTAGTCTGTGTAATGTGGTGATTTTACTGAGGTTTGAGCTCACACTTTACTCATGTATGCTGATTCTTGATGCTTTTCAGAGAAAATAGTTGAAGACAGTGATGCATCGGAAAGCGAAGATGAGGATCGGATCTCTGCATCTTCACCTACATCTTCAACATCTTGCGGGTATATGGGCAGCAATCAAGGGGATATTGCAAATGAATCCTAAATGACTGTGTTGATTATAACTAAACCTAAACCAATTATGTCCATAGACAAACCACGGATGAAAACGCACTTCTGAAGCAGGCCAAAATAAAGATCCTCACCCAGGTAATTGGTCACATTGAAAAATATTTGTTTGGTTTTGTGTGGAGGAGAGGTTCTAGGTGGTTTTGACAGGTTTACATGGATTTTAACAGGTATTAGATAGGTTTGGGTTTTGGACCAGTCCTAGATGGATTTAATCCTGTTTTAGGTGGACCCAGTTTTAGATGGATTTGGGCAGGTTATAGTTGGTTTTGGACAGGTTTTAGTTGGATTTGAACATATTTTCAATCAATTTAAACATTGAAAAATATTTGTTTGGTTTTGTATAGGGATGCACCAATCCAGCTTATTCAGTAAAGGTCCAGGTTCTTTGACTGTTTGCAGGTATCAGCATATTCATTCAATTAAGGAGAGGGTTATTACATATTTTTAAATTTATGATTATACAACAAAACGGCTAAAACGACAAAAACGACCCTGCTCTGCTTGTCAGAGCGTGCTCTCTGCTGTTTTAGCGTTAGAGAGCTACAGTGGCTGTATGGTGTGCTCTGTACTCTGTAACAATTGAGTAGTTTTAAATAAGAGTAAACCTCCACACCGCTGATTGACTCACGCATTCGAAGTCCTGACATGTAGTGCCACACAAAGTTATACAGAGTAGATCCGACCAATATATTTAATACAATACTTTTTTTACTCCAGTGACTGGTATCTGATCGGCTTCTTTGTCTATATCAGGACTAGTTTACGGTCCAAGTATCTGATCAGTGCATCTCTAGTTTTGTGTGATTCCTTGATACATCAGACAGAACAGTATTATGCATGCACAGTAAACCATGAGGGTGCATTTTCACTCTGAGCTCTTAAAGGGCCGTGAGCATTCAAGCACTAAGGTCATGACCGCCTTTACATTCTTGATGGCAGTGTAAAGGCAGGTTGTCGACAGTTTGCTGTCTATTCCAGGACTTGTCCATTGTATCGGTTTTTCATGACTATTGACAGTCAACAAACCTC
>JAWCTZ010001043.1:0-25567 GCA_036850595.1 Rhyacichthys aspro | reverse complement strand
GACTGAAATTATTTAGATTATAAATCACAAACCCATTCATTTTTTTATTTTACAGTTTTCTGTTGGAGAGGTTTTAGGTCAGTTTTTTACTTTAAAACAGATTTTAGATTTTAGATTTTAGATTGAGGGAGGTCCCAGACTCACAGAGAGTTTTTACTGAATTTCATTCAGATTTAATCTAAAAGAGTTCTTTTTCTTCTCACAGTTTGGTCGACGACCGCTGGTCGTGGAGCCCAACGCTGAAGACTTAGACAACCCCGAAGAAGTTCAGGGTAAAACCAGGTCTGAACCGTGTCTGAACTGGGTCTGAACCGGGTCTGAACCAGGTCTGAACCGGGTCTGAACCGGGTCTGAACCGGGTCTGAACCGGGTCTGAACCGGGTCTGAACCAGGTCTGAACCGGGTCTGAACCAGGACTAAACCAGGTCTAAACCAGGACTAAACCAGGACTGAACCAGGACTGAACCAGGTCTAAACCAGGACTAAACCAGGTCTGAACCGGGTCTAAACCAGGTCTAAACCGGGTCTGAACCGGGTCTGAACCGGGTCTAAACCAGGACTAAACCAGGTCTAAACCAGGTCTAAACCAGGACTAAACCAGGTCTAAACCAGGTCTAAACCAGGACTAAACCAGGTCTAAACCAGGTCTGAACCGGGTCTAAACCAGGTCTGAACCGGGTCTAAACCAGGACTAAACCAGGTCTAAACCAGGACTAAACCAGGTCTAAACCAGGACTAAACCAGGTCTAAACCAGGACTAAACCAGGTCTAAACCAGGACTAAACCAGGTCTAAACCAGGTCTAAACCAGGTCTAAACCAGGTCTAAACCAGGTCTAAACCAGGTCTAAATCAGGTCTAAACCAGGTCTAAATCAGGTCTAAACCAGGACTAAACCAGGTCTAAATCAGGTCTAAACCAGGACTAAACCAGGTCTAAACCAGGTCTAAACCAGGTCTAAAGTGGGTTGTTTATTGATGAAATATTGATGCAGTTTATTCCTGTCGAGGTCACATGACCCGCTCTGTATTAATAACTCGACTGAAGCTAGTCCAGGTCCGTCTGGTCCAGGACTTGGTCCAGACCTGGTTTAGATCTGGGTCAGACCAAAACCTGCAGGGATTTAAAAACTAAAGTCTGACTAAAGTCTGAGCTTCAGCTTCAAACAAAGACAGAGATATTCATAAATAATGATCCTTTTCCTCTTGTTTACCCTCGATGCTCTTTTGTTTTGTGTTTGGTTTATTTTTTTTGTCTTTGGTTCAGTATTTGGGTTTGATTCACATTTTCAAATGAACCAGACTTAAATCTGATTAAAGGTCAGGTTTTGTAACATCTCAGTATAAAACAAACAAAAGAGAATCAAACTCACAAATGTGTTTAAAATATTAAGAGAAGACAAGCTCAATAGTCTTCAGTTGGAACAAAGTCAGGTTATTTGTGTTATTCATGTGTTTCCTGAATGACTTTTAGGACTTATTTAGTTTAACTTTAACTAAGTCAATGTTATTATAATAATTCATTCGTAATTGAACAGTTCCAGCTCTTTATTCATTATTGACAGAAAAAACAGTGAAATGTTTGCTTTGAACAAACAGGATCTGAGCCACAGCCAAGTGTTTGAATAAAGTCTCCAAACGAAAAGGAAATACAAGAATCTGTTTGGTACAAATGTCCAAATATAAATGAAGCCATGATGTAGATTTGATGAAGAGACCTTGGTCCAGTCGTTGGATTAAAGATTAGATTAAACATATTTTTCAGTGTAATGTGTTGTTGTGGTGTCCACAGACTGTCTGTTCAAAGTGTGTCCCATGAGCCGCTACTCGGCTCAGAAACAGTTCTGGAAAGCCAAGCAGGCCAAACACGAGAAGGACAAGATCGGAGACGTGGTTCTGCTGCAGAAGCTTCAGGTCAGAAACTCAGAGATAAAGATCCAGAACGTCCATCTCTGCTTTAGAACCGTTTAGAAATAAACACAGAACCTTTTTTGATTTGAAACTCTTTCATTTTCTGTTGAATTATTGCAGCACGCGGCGAATCTGGAGCAAAAACAGAACGAGACGGAAAACAAGAAAGTTCACGGAGACGTCGTCAAATATGGCACCGTTCTCCAGGTAAACTACGGTTCTCTAGGTAAACTACGGTTGTCCAGGTGAACTAATGTTCTCCAGGTAAACTACGGTTCTCCAGGTAAACTACGGTTCTCCAGGTAAACTAATGTTCTCCAGGTAAACTACGGTTCTCCAGGTAAACTACGGTTCTCTAGGTAAACTACGGTTCTCCAGGTGAACTAATGTTCTCCAGGTAAACTACGGTTCTCCAGGTAAACTACGGTTCTCCAGGTGAACTACGGTTCTCCAGGTAAACTACGGTTCTCCAGGTGAACTACGGTTCCCCAGGCGAACTACGTTCTCCAGGTGCACTACGGTTCTCCAGGTGAACTACGGTTCTCCAGGTGAACTACGGTTCTCCAGGTGAACTACGTTCCCCAGGTGAACTACGGTTCTCCAGGTGAACTACGTTCTCCAGGTGCACTACTGTTCTCCAGGTAAACTACGGTTCTCCAGATGAACTACGTTCTCCAGGTGAACTACGGTTCCCCAGGTGAACTACGGTTCTCCAGGTGAACTACGTTCTCCAGGTGAACTACGTTCTCCAGGTGAACTAATGTTCTCCAGGTGAACTACGGTTCTCCAGGTGAACTAATGTTCTCCAGGTGAACTACGTTCTCCAGGTGAACTACGGTTCCCCAGGTGAACTACGGTTCTCCAGGTGAACTACGTTCTCCAGGTGAACTACGGTTCTCCAGGTGAACTAATGTTCTCCAGGTGAACTACGGTTCCCCAGGCGAACTACGTTCTCCAGGTGCACTACGGTTCTCCAGGTGAACTACGTTCTCCAGGTGAACTACGGTTCCCCAGGTGAACTACGGTTCCCCAGGTGAACTACGTTCTCCAGGTGAACTACGTTCTCCAGGTAAACTATGGTTCTCCAGGTGAACTACGGTTCTCCAGGTAAACTAATGTTCTCCAGGTGAACTACGGTTCCCCAGGCGAACTACGGTTCTCCAGGCGCACTACGGTTCTCCAGGCGAACTACGGTTCTCCAGGCGCACTACGGTTCTCCAGGTAAACTAATGTTCTCCAGGTGAACTACGGTTCCCCAGGCGAACTACGGTTCTCCAGGTGAACTACGGTTCTCCAGGTGAACTACGGTTCCCCAGGTGAACTACGGTTCTCCAGGTGAACTACGGTTCCCCAGGTGAACTACGGTTCTCCAGGTGAATTAATGTTCTCCAGGTAAACTACGGTTCTCCAGGTTTAACTGTGGCTTAAGCTGAAGGCAGTAATTACGTCTGATTCAGAGAAAAGCAGTTTGTTCAAAACAAAGACAAATATTTTAATGAATACTTTATTTATTCTGAGTCTGTTTGGTCTGTTATTGCTGTCATTCTAATTAAACACAGCAATCAGGCCTGGACCTGGACCTGGACTTGGACCTGGACCTGGACCAGGACCAGGACCAGGACCAGGACCAGGACCAGGACCTGGACCAGGACCAGGACCAGGACAAGGACCAGGACCAGGACCTGGACCTGGACCTGGACCTGGACCTGGACCAGGACCAGGACAAGGACCAGGACCAGGACCAGGACCAGGACCAGGACCTGGACCAGGACCTGGACCTGGACCAGGACCTAGACCAGGACCGGGACAAGGACCTGGACAAGGACCTGGACCAGGACAAGGACTGGGACCAGGACAAGGACCGGGACCAGGATAAGGACAAGGACCGGGACCAGGACCTGGAGAAGGACCTGGACCAGGACAAGGACTGGGACCAGGATACGGACAAGGACGAGGACCGGGACCAGGACCTGGACAAGGACCTGGACAAGGACCTGGACCAGGACAAGGACTGGGACCAGGACAAGGACCGGGACCAGGATAAGGACAAGGACCGGGACCAGGACCAGGACCAGGACCTAGACCAGACCTAGACCAGACCCAAAAGAGCCAGAAAACTAATGCAGGCAGCTGCAGCCAATCTAGAAGTTAGTGGAAAAGTAACCCAGACTCTTCATTTATACGTTTTCACTGCCAACAGGAACATTTGTTTTTGAACGAGTCTGAACTGGTTTTAGTGTAATTTTGTGTAGTTTTAAAGTTGAAATGGATTGTACTGTAGATATAACGAGCCAAATGTTTGAAAAAACAAACCAAACGAAGCAAATCCACCCAGAATTCCTCAGATACCGGCTCTGAACAGTCTTTAACACTGGACACAGGTGATTTACCTGAGGACACCTGTGAGAACCAGGACCTCACGTCTTTACTCTGAGACTTTACTCTGACGCCTTAAAAAGAGTAAACAGTGAAAGGTGCAGCTCCGCCTTAAACACACTCTGTTATCAGAGAGCGTCAGGTGAGCCACACCTTAGACCTGGTTCTGTGTTTGTTCAGCGACGGCAGGAATCCAGCTGTAACCTCCGTCTGTCAGTGTTTACTCAGAATATCTGAGGCTCTGCAGCAAACTGTCACCGAAACTGAGAGAATTGTACTTTATCTGCAAATAATGCAGTTCATGAGACAATAAACTGCAAAAAGAAGCACATTTTAAAATTCAATCTGTCAAACTGATTAAATTCAGGGACATCGTGGTTCTCATGTGGACAGCACAGGTCAATACAAAAATAGAATCACACCAACTAAAAACAATAACGTAACATAAAAACAAGATTCAGTTAAAGGTAGATATATCTGTTCTTAAGTCCACATATTTGTCCTGTTCATTTCCACTGACCCCAGCCTCATTAACTCCATGGAACTGTTGAACCTGTGTCGTTCCAGCTGCTGCACATGAAGAGCAACAAATACCTGACGGTGAACAAGCGTCTGCCGGCGCTGCTCGAGAAGAACGCCATGAGAGTGACTCTGGACGGCACCGGCAACGAGGGCTCCTGGCTCTTCATCCAGCCGTTCTGGAAGCTCCGGGCCAACGGCGACAACGTAAACTCACCGGACTTTTACAAAAATATCATTTGTCCAGTTCAGTTTATTTCAGTCGGTGAAAGTAAAACTGGAAACATACTTTCACTAAATCTGCAGCGTTTAGGCTGAAGTCAGAACTTATTGTGTCTTTAACATTTACAACAAGACAGAAGGAAAAGCACTGTTCTAAGAGTTTAGACATTCATAAAACATAACAAAAACTATTATTATTATTATTATTGTTGTAACCATCATTACCAGTAACAACATTTATTTTTATTATAATTACTGTTAATTATCAGTATCTTTATAATCAGTTAATAGTCAATATTAATATTGTTATCATTCTGTCTTCATATTAATTATGACTTTCACACCTTTATCACTAACATTATTACTACACAACACTGTACAGTTTACACATACATGTCTATTATCCTATTTATATTTTTAATTATTATAATGAACCATTCTCGTTTCCTTTGGGCGACTAATCAGTCAAAACCAGATGCATTTTCAAAAAACAGGACTATTGTCACCAAACATGGATCAAATAAAATGTCTCTTCTCTGTTTTCTTCAAGTTCACACCAGTTCATCGAGTGTGACTGAAAGAGTGGTGCCTAATATCAGTGTTTTTACAGTATTAATGTTAATATTAACCCTGAACGTGGACACAAACTGACTCAAGAACTGTTTATGCTTTAATATTCCATATATTTCCTGTTTGTTGCAGGTGGTGGTCGGAGACAAAGTGATTCTGAATCCGGTGAACGCTGGTCAGCCTCTGCACGCCTCCAACTACGACCTGACAGACCATCCGGGCTGCAAAGAGGTCCAGTACACAAATATACACACAAATATTCATAAATACTGACATAATTATGTAACAGACCATCTGGCTTGTAAAGAGACATAGTAAATAAAATAAATGAAGTCAAATCGATGAAATAAATGCTGTAGTATTGTTGAATTGATCTGCTTTTCTACATAAAAGTACTCACTCTTTAGTCCTTTAAAGTCATCCTAATATAATTAACCTGACCACGTTCTCACTGAAAACAGATGAAAATTGAGAAGTTCTGTTCTTGTAATAGAACTGTGGCTCCCCCTGCAGGTGAACTCTGTGAACTGTAACACCAGCTGGAAGATCAACCTGTTCATGATGTTCAGCGATCACCGCGAAGAAGTGCTCAAAGGAGTCAGTGCTTTTCTCTTAACGTTCATATTAAACCTTTTCTGTCAGGTTTTATTACATTAAAACAAAAATCTACTCACACTTATTAAAATCACACAAATCTGCTCAAACTGGACGAACCAGTGTCTCTGATGTTCCACATATTCCATTAAAGTTTGGGTCATTTTATTATTTGACTGTACATTGAACAAAACACACATCTTAATTTGGTCCAGTTTTTGTCTCAAATTTAATGCAATGGATTTTCAATGTCATTTTTATAATCTGTTTATATTTAGAGTAAAAGAACGTTCTTTTATTTGTATTTTCTAAATTCAGGGCGACGTGGTCCGTCTGTTTCACGCCGAGCAGGAGAAGTTTCTGACCTGCGACGAGTACAAAAGTAAACTCCACGTGTTTCTGCGAACGACGCTGCGTCAGTCGGCCACGTCGGCCACCAGCTCCAACGCTCTGTGGGAGGTGGAGGTACTGCTCCGTCAGCTCCGTCCCTTCAGGCTCTGAGTCTGTGATTAATACACGTGCTTCTGCAGGTGGTGCATCACGATCCGTGTCGAGGAGGAGCCGGACACTGGAACAGTCTCTACAGGTTCAAACACCTGGCCACAGGCCACTACCTGGCAGCAGAGGTCAGATTATTATATTAATATTAATAACTACGGCGGCAGAGGTCAGATTATTATATTAATAATAATAACTACGGCGGCAGAGGTCAGATTATTATATTAATATAATAACTACGGCGGCAGAGGTCAGATTATTATATTAATATAATAACTACGGCGGCAGAGGTCAGATTATTATATTAATAATAATAACTACGGCAGCAGAGGTCAGATTATTATATTAATATTAATAACTACGGCAGCAGAGGTCAGATTATTATAATAATATTAATAACTACGGCGGCAGAGGTCAGATTATTATATTAATAATAATAACTACGGCGGCAGAGGTCAGATTATTATATTAATAATAATAACTACGGCGGCAGAGGTCAGATTATTATATTAATATAATAACTACGGCGGCAGAGGTCAGATTATTATATTAATATAATAACTACGGCGGCAGAGGTCAGATTATTATTTTAATAATAATAACTACGGCGGCAGAGGTCATATTATTATATTAATATTAATAACTACAGTAGTTGTAGTTATACGTGTTACTGGTTGTTATTCATTTGTCTTGTTGTTTTTTAGGAAAACCCTGGATATAAAGGAGACCTGGAGCTCTCGTCTTCTGTGAGTTCACCTTCTGTTTCTGACACTGAGCTCATTTATCAAACTCAGATTGAAATGATTATGTTTCTGTGTACTGTACAGTAGAATAACGGTGACTTTAACCCTGACCTCTGACCCCTGACCCCTGCAGATGGAGGGCAGCCGCAGTAACAAGCGTTCTCACGGAGAGAGGATCAAGTACAAACTGGTGGCGGTGCCTCACGGGAACGACATCGCGTCTCTGTTCGAGCTGGACCCGACCACGCTCCAGAAAACAGACTCCTTCGTCCCGAGGTCAGGACACTTTTAACCTTTCCCCTTTGACCTTTACTCAGGTAATGATGCTTCACCTGTGACCTAACGCGGTGTGTTCGTGTGCCGCAGGAACTCGTTCGTCCGTCTGAGACACCTGTGCACCAACACCTGGATCCAGAGCACCAACGTCCCGATCGACGTGGACGAGGAGCGTCCCATCAGACTCATGGTGATACTAGTACTCAGTACTCAGTACTCGTATCGATACTCAGAATCATGGTGATACTAGTACTGAGTACTCGTATCGATACTCAGAATCATGGTGATACTAGTACTCAGTACTCGTATCGATACTCAGTACTATCAATACTCAGACTCATGGTGATACTAGTACTCAGTACTCGTATCGGTACTCAGACTCATGGTGATACTAGTACTCAGTACTCGTATCGATACTCAGACTCATGGTGATACTAGTACTCAGTACTCGTATCGATACTCAGAATCATGGTGATACTAGTACTCAGTACTCGTATCGATACTCAGACTCATGGTGATACTAATACTCAGTACTCGTATTGATACTCAGACTCATGGTGATACTAATACTCAGTACTCGTATCGATACTCACACTCATGGTGAAACTAATACTCAGTACTCGTATCGGTACTCAGACTCATGGTGATACTAATACTCAGTACTCGTATCGATACTCAGACTCATGGTGATACTAATACTCAGTACTATCAATACTCAGACTCATGGTGATGGTAATACTCAGTACTCGTATCGATACTCAGACTTATGGTGATGCTAATACTCAGTACTCGTATCGATACTCAGACTTATGGTGATGCTAATACTCAGTACTCGTATCGATACTCAGACCCACAGTTTCAAAATACTCAGACAAATTAAACATCTACAATATTTAAAACCACTGTAGTTCATTTTTAACTTGGTTCATTTTGGTGCTTGATCCAAAATGGCGGTGCAGAAGGTGGATATATGACTTGTTTCTGTTTTTGTCAACATTAATAATGTCCAGTTGGGGACGTGTCCGACCAAAGAGGACAAAGAGGCCTTTGCGATCGTGTCGGTGCCGGTGATGGAGATCCGAGACCTGGACTTCGCCAACGACGCCAGCGCCATGTTGTGCACCGTCGTGGAGCAGTTCAACCAGGGCTTCATCAGCCCCAACGACCGCCGGTGAGCACTTCCAGAAGGAATGGGTTTGAGACGGTTCCAGGAGACTTCTCTGAAACTGAGATAAGAGGCGGTTTAGAGCCTGTCCCGTCGTTGGGGATTGTCCAACCCGCTCCGCGTTCTCTTTGTTACCGGCGACCGTGTGTTCTCAGATGTTTCTGACAAAATCAGAAGCCTCTTCTCTCTCGAGACGTAATGGTTACGCTGGGGTTTGTTGTCAACTGGAATCGGTCACTTTTTTAAAAATTATTCGTGTTATTTTATTTCAAGCGTTGACGTATTGCTCGAACAGGAGGGGGCGCTCTCACAGTTTCTGTCGGGTTCAAACCTGTCTCTGAACCCGACTCAAACTAAAATGAATTCAACTTATGATCATGAATTTGAATTGATTTTAAAAAATTACTAAGTAGTCACAAGTCTGGCTGTAATTAATCACAATTAATCGTCAACTTTTAATAAACACTTTGAATCTTTATTTTAACAGAAGGTAATTCACTTTATTTTGTCAGACTTTAACTTTTGTAAAGCATTTACTTTGTAATAAGTTTTACTGAAAAGTATTCATTCTGGATTGTTCAGACTCAGAGTCTCTGACAGTCCACTCTAACACTGATCTGACAAATCACTTCAAACATAACTTCAATGAGAAACCTTTAGAAAATACACTAACTTAAAGGAGAACCTGGTGTTCTTTGTGGCTGATGTGGTTCTGCGTTCTTAACCGGTTCTGTGCGGTTCTTAACTGGTTCTGTGCGGTTCCGACCCGGTTCTGTGTGGTTCTGACCCAGTTCTGTGCGGTTCCGACCCGGTTCTGTGTGGTTCCGACCCGGTTCTGTGCGGTTCTGACCCGGTTCTTGTTCTGACCCAGTTCTGTGCGGTTCTGACCCGTCGAGTTCTGTGTGGTTCTGACCCAGTTCTGTGCGGTTCTGACCCGGTTCTGTGTGGTTCTGACCCAGTTCTGTGCGGTTCCGACCCGGTTCTGTGAGGTTCTGACCCGGTTCTAACCCGGTTCTGCGTGGTTCTGCGCAGGTTCGCGGTGAAGCTGCTGGAGGACCTGGTGTTCTTCGTGGCTGATGTGCTGAACAGTGGTCAGCCGGTTCTAGACGTGGTCATGAACAAACCCAACAGAGAACGACAGAAGCTGATGAGAGAACAGAACATCCTCAAACAGGTCGGGACTGATCAGATTCATTTATAATCAATCATTAAAATTACTATTTAAATAATTGATAAACTATTGTAATAATGGATTAATCTCTGTCTGAAGTATTGATAGAAACATGTTGAGGTTTTATTAAAGACACAGAAAGAGATAAATCCATCTTTATGTGTCTCTTAGTCCCAGGTTTAGTCCCGGGTTTAGTCCCGGGTTTAGACCAGGGTTTTTAGTCCCGGGTTTAGTCCCGGGTTTAGTCCTGGGTTTAGTCCCGGGTTTAGACCAGGGTTTAGTCCCGGGTTTAGTCCTGGGTTTAGACCAGGGTTTAGTCCCGGGTTTAGTCCCGGGTTTAGTCCTGGCTTTAGACCAGGGTTTAGTCCCGGGTTTAGTCCCGGGTTTAGACCAGGGTTTAGTCCCGGGTTTATTCCCGGGTTTAGACCAGGGTTTAGTCCCGGGTTTATTCCCGGGTTTAGACCAGGGTTTAGTCCCGGGTTTAGTCCTGGGTTTAGACCAGGGTTTAGTCCCGGGTTTAGTCCCGGGTTTAGTCCTGGCTTTAGACCAGGGTTTAGTCCCAGGTTTAGTCCCGGGTTTAGTCCCGGGTTTAGACCAGGGTTTAGTCCCGGGTTTAGTCCCGGGTTTAGACCAGGGTTTAGTCCCGGGTTTATTCCCGGGTTTAGACCAGGGTTTAGTCCCGGGTTTAGTCCTGGGTTTAGACCAGGGTTTAGTCCCGGGTTTAGTCCTGGCTTTAGACCAGGGTTTAGTCCCGGGTTTAGTCCCGGGTTTAGTCCCGGGTTTAGTCCTGGCTTTAGACCAGGGTTTAGTCGGGTTTAGTCCGGGTTTAGTCCTGGCTGTAGACCAGGGTTTAGTCCCGGTTTAGTCCGGGTTTAGTCCTGGTTTAGTCCGGGTTTAGACCAGGTTTAGTCCCGGGTTTAGTCCTAGGTTTAGTCCTGGCTTTAGACCAGGGTTTAGTCCCGGGTTTAGTCCTGGGTTTAGACCAGGGTTTAGTCCGGGTTTAGTCCGGGTTTAGTCCTGGCTTTAGACCAGGGTTTAGTCAGGTTTAGTCCCAGGGTTTAGACCAGGGTTTAGTCCCGGGTTTATTCCCGGGTTAGACCAGGGGTTTAGTCCAGGTTTAGTCCCGGGTTTAGTCCAGGGTTTAGTCCCGGGTTTAGTCCTGGGTTTAGACCAGGGTACTCGGGTTTAGTCCGGGTTTAGTCCGGTTTAGTCGGCCTCTTTCGTCGGGCCCCCGCCCCCGGGCTCCCCCGGGCCCCCCGGTTCCCTGCGCCGGGTTTAGTCCTGGCTTTAGACCAGGGTTTAGTCCCGGGTTTAGTCCTCTGGGTTTAGTCCTGGCTTTAGACCAGGGTTTAGTCCCGGGTTTAGTCCTGGGTTTAGTCCTGGCTTTAGACCAGGGTTTAGTCCTGGGTTTATTCCCGGGTTTAGTCCTGGCTTTAGACCAGGGTTTAGTCCCGGTTTAGTCCCGGGTTTAGTCCTGGGTTTATTCCTGGGTTTAACCCGTACCTGGTCCTGGTCTTGGCAGGTCTTCGGGATCCTGAAGGCTCCGTTCAAAGACCGAGGAGAAGGCGAGGGTCCGCTGCTGCGTTTGGAGGAACTGTGCGACCAGAAGAACGCTCCGTATCAGTACATGCTCCGCCTCTGCTACAGAGTCCTGCGCCACTCCCAGGAGGACTACCGCAAGAACCAGGTAAGACCGGGACCAGACCGGGACCAGGACCAGGACCAGACCGGGACCAGACCGGGACCAGGACCAGGACCAGGACCAGGACCAGGACCAGGACCAGACCGGGACCAGGACCAGGACCAGGACCAGGACCAGGACCAGACCAGGACCAGGACCAGGACCAGGACCAGGACCAGACCAGACCAGACCAGGACCAGACCTGGACCGGGACCGGGACCGGGACCGGGACCAGACCTGGACCGGGACCAGACCAGGACCAGACCGGGACCAGGACCAGGACCAGACCGGACCAGGACCAGGACCAGACTAGGAGGCCAGACCAGACCCGGTAGACCAGGACCAGACCGGGACCAGGACCAGACTAGGACCAGGACCAGGACTAGGACCAGACCGGGACGAGACCAGGACCAGACCAGGACCAGACCGGTATCAGACCAGGACCAGACCGGGACCAGGACTACCGGAATATTAACATTAGAGACAGCACACAGAACAAACCAAACTCTCAGCGTTCTCTAAAAGTGCTCCTTCGGTCCGTTTCAGGAACACATCGCGAAGCAGTTCGGAGTCATGCAGAGTCAGATCGGTTACGACATTTTAGCCGAAGACACCATCACGGCTTTACTTCACAACAACCGAAAACTGTTGGAGAAACACATCACAAAAACTGAGGTGGAGACGTTCGTCAGCCTCGTCCGCAAGAACAGAGAGCCACGGTGAGGGATTAGAACAGGTTTTATATGGATCTGAACAGGTTTTAGTTGGATCAGAACAGGTTTTGACCGTATCTCTGCAGATTCCTGGATTACCTGTCCGATCTGTGCGTCTCTAATAACGTGGCGATCCCGGTGACTCAGGAGCTCATCTGTAAATGTGTCCTGGACCCGAAGAACCAGGACATCCTCATCAAGACCGAGTGAGACCTCCTCTGCAGATCTCTGTAGTCTCTGATAAATACACGTGTTCACTTCAGGAGCCACAGACTTAGATTTATATTTGTTCATATTTGTGTTCCAGGCGTCGTGTTCCCAAAGAGACTCCCCCTGGTGGTGGGTCTGGAGAATACATGGACGAGTACGGAGACGAGGACGAGGTCAGTTTGGGAATTTATTTATAAACAATGTTTTAGATGAAGTTGTTGTAAATGTATGAAGGTTTCTTTCACTAGGATATGCTTGTATCAACGTGTCTGTGATGTCACTTCCTGTAGGTGTGGCTGATTGTAACATGTCTGCGATGTCACTTCCTGTAGGTGTGGCTGATTTTAACATGTCTGCGATGTCACTTCCTGTAGGTGTGGCTGATTGTAACATGTCTGCGATGTCACTTCCTGTAGGTGTAGCTAATTTTAACATGTCTGCGATGTCACTTCCTGTAGGTGTAGCTAATTTTAACATGTCTGCGATGTCACTTCCTGTAGGTGTGGCTGGTGTTAACATGTCTGCGATGTCACTTCCTGTAGGTGTGGCTGATTTTAACATGTCTGCGATGTCACTTCCTGTAGGTGTGGCTGGTGTTAACATGTCTGTGATGTCACTTCCTGTAGGTGTGGCTTATGTGGACAGATAAAACGAATGAGCGACAGGAAAAGAGCATCAGACAGTTGGCTCAGGAGGCGAGACAGGGCAACGCTCACGACGAGAACGTCATCACATACTACAGGTAACCAATCAGCTCGCACCTCTACAGGTAACCAATCAGCTCGCACCTCTACAGGTAACCAATCAGGTGTAAGAGTCACAACTATAAGTCAGTTTCACGAGAATTAAAATTAAAATAGGTATTTGTTCCTCTATAAATTTATAATGTTTTTACACAATTTTCACATTTTATTTACACTTGCAGGAAAAACAGGGCAAAAGACACCTACTACGACAAAGAGCTAACAGTTAACATCCTAGTGCTCTTATATTTTTATACACATTGTTTTTTAAAGTTCCATGATGAGCCTCTAAAGTGTAATGATACTGAATGAATCTGCTGTCGGCGTTCTTGCGGCAGGTACCAGCTGAAGCTGTTCGCGCGCATGTGTCTGGACCGGCAGTACTTGGCCATCGATGAGATCTCGAAGCAGCTGGACATCGACCTGATTTTCCTGTGTATGATGGACGAGACGCTGCCCTTTGACCTCAGGGCCTCGTTTTGTCGCCTCATGCTTCACGCTCACGTCGACAGAGACCCTCAGGAGCTGGTGACGCCCGTGAAGTTCGCTCGACTCTGGACCGAGATCCCGACGGCCATCACCATCAAAGAGTGAGACTATAACACCCAGAATATGACCAGATATCGTCCTTTAACCTTGTATCATTACTGTTCAAGCTCAGGCTCAACCATAAATGAACTGACACAAATAAACGCTTACATCTAGAAAACGAAACGATAATCATCTTCAGGTGTATATCAGGGTTTCAGACGGTCACTGATACTGAGCTACGATTGTTATGATATATTAAAAAAGAGCAGAAATGATCCAAATCAGATGGTTTCATTTTCTCCACAGGGAATATTTGAATAAACACAGCTGTAATTTCTAAACGGAACCAAAAACCCCAGTCGTTGTCTTACTCTTTGGGGTTTATTTGGCCTCTTACCATCTCTCTCTCTCTGTGTTTTCGTCAGTTACGACTCGAACATGGACGACAGCAGAGACAATAAGAAGAACCGTTTCTCCAACACCATGGCTTTTATGGAGGAATATCTGAACAACGTCCTGAACGACGAGCTGCCGTTTCACAACGAGGAGAAGAACAAGCTCACGTACGAGGTCTGGTCAGCCAGCCGCCTTTAGGGGGCGCCATACTCACTCTCACATCTGTCTTATTTTTATTCATTTATATTTTTATTCATTTATATTTTTTTTAAAAACCTTCACTTCCAGGGTCTGTTCATCTACTGGCCACTGGGGGCAGAGTCACTTTTTTGATGAACTTTTTCTTTTTTTCTTTTTGCTCCTGTTTTATTTCCAGGTGGTGAGTCTGGCCCGACACTTGATCTACTTTGGTTTCTACAGTTTCTTCGAGCTGCTGCGTTTGACCCGGACTCTGTTGGGGATCATCGACTGTCGACCGAACCCTGCTCACGCTGGACTCATGTTCCAGGAGGAGGCCTCAGGTACAGATCCCTCACACTCCTGAAGTCTCACCAAATATTCACTGTTTTTTTGTATAGATTTCAATACTGCATCTTTTATTTTTTGTATAAACTTGATAAATAGTGAGTTATATGAAAGTATATGAAATTAAGTAGGATTGTGCTTGTTATTTTTCAACACCTTCTTGCACCTGCTTGTCTGGCTTAACAGGCAAACAATGAAAGGATTTATTTTAATTTATATTTTAATTTATTGTTTCCATCTCTTCGTTTCTTTTCATCCATTTGAAGGTAAAAACGTGAAGCGGTCGATCCACGGCATGGGTCAGATGATGTCCACCATGGTCCTGAGCAGGAAACAGTCCATATTTGGAGGCGCAGGAGCCAGGGGGGCGGGGCTAGCGCTTGAAGGACAGCGAGGCAAAGACAGCATCGAGAACATGGACCTCACTGTGATGGACACCAAGCTCAAGATCCTGGAGATCCTGCAGGTTTTAGTCCCCTTTAGACCTGTTTATTCCTGCCTTAGTCCTGGTTTAGTCCTGGTTTAGTCCTGGCTTTGTTCTGGTTTAGACCTGGTTTAGTCCTGGTTTAGATCTGGTTTAGATCTGGTTTAGACCTGGTTTAGTCCTGGTTTAGTCCTGGTTTAGATCTGGTTTAGACCTGGTTTAGTCCTGGTTTAGTTCCTGGTTTAGACCTGGTTTTAGTCCTGGCTTTGTTCTGGTTTAGTCCTGGTTTAGTCCTGGTTTAGTCCTGGTTTAGACCTGGTTTAGTCCTGGTTTAGTCCTGGTTTAGTCCTGGTTTAGTCCTGGTTTAGACCTGGTTTAGTCCTGGTTTAGTCCTGGTTTAGTCCTGGTTTAGTCCTGGTTTAGACCTGGTTTAGTCCTGGTTTAGTCCTGGTTTAGTCCTGGTTTAGTCCTGGTTTAGTCCTGGTTTAGTCCTGGTTTAGACCTGGTTTAGTCCTGGTTTAGTCCTGGTTTAGTCCTGGTTTAGTCCTGGTTTAGTCCTGGTTTAGTCCTGGTTTAGTCCTGGTTTAGTCCTGGTTTAGACCTGGTTTAGTCCTGGTTTAGTCCTGGTTTAGTCCTGGTTTAGTCCTGGTTTAGTCCTGGTTTAGACCTGTTTTAGTCCTGGTTTAGACCTGGTTTAGTCCTGGTTTAGACCTGGTTTAGTCCTGGTTTAGTCCTGGTTTAGTCCTGGTTTAGTCCTGGTTTAGTCCTGGTTTAGTCCTGGTTTAGTTCTGGTTTAGACCTGGTGTAGTCCTGGTTTAGTCCTGTTTTAGTCCTGGTTTAGTCCTGGTTTAGTCCTGGTTTAGTCCTGGTTTAGACCTGGTTTAGACCTGGTTTAGTCCTGGTTTAGACCTGGTGTAGTCCTGGTTTAGTCCTGGTTTAGTCCTGGTTTAGTCCTGGTTTAGTCCTGGTTTAGTCCTGGTTTAGACCTGGTTTAGTCCTGTTTTAGTCCTGGTTTAGTCCTGGTGTAGTCCTGGTTTAGTCCTGTTTTAGTCCTGGTTTAGACCTGGTTTAGTCCTGGTTTAGTTCTGGTTTAGACCTGGTGTAGTCCTGGTTTAGTCCTGGTTTAGACCTGGTTTGACCCTGTTTTGCGTTCTTTAGTTTATCCTGAACGTGCGTCTGGATTACCGGCTCTCCTTCCTGTTGTCCGTCTTCAAAAAGGAGTTTGTGGAGGTTTATCCGATGGCCGACGCTGACGCCACCACGAACATGGAGACCGCAGGTAACAACCAGGACCTAGACGGACTTAGTCTGTTCGTATCGTATTATTCAGTTTAGTAACAAGAATTTGATTGATCCTTACTCTGCGTGTGTCCCTGCGCAGCCTCCATAAACCTGCAGCACATCGGGGAACAAGCTGAGGCCATGTTTGGAGTCGGGTGAGTTCAAACCAAACCAATCATCCAGTTTTGTCTTATTTGCTTTGGCTCAATTCGTGAAAGGGAAAGGCATGTAAAATAACACATACTCCATATAAAATGTATCATGTATCAAGTCTCTTTAGATTTTTTCCACTAAGGTTCAAACAAAACTAAACAACGTCATATTTTGTCTCTAAAAACTCTGAAACATGCACTAAATGTTTTGGTGAATAACTGTCTCAAAAAGTGGGCAACAGACGTGATAAAAAATGAATTCCAATAGAAATATGAGAATGATGATAACACTAGAGTATATTTATTTACACTCTGAGGCCAAAGGTCCTCAACTATAATATTTATGGGGCTGCCTTGAATTGGATTAAGATTTGATCAGTTTCATGGTAAACAACCTGATCAAAGTGATCCTTGACTCTGGGTCAGCATCACAGCATTGTTCCTTTTGTCTTAAAGCGTCACCTAAAAACATGTCTTGCTGCCTTGGTTCTAAAGGTCTAAATTCACATTAATACTAGGTCCCAATATAAACCTGCTGTTAATGTTTATCAAACGAGCCTCAGACAGTGTCAGACACTGTTCTACTGGTTTGAAATGCTCATGGTGCAGCATCTGGTGTGAATTTCCCTTAAAAGTCCTGAAAATGGACAATGGAAGCTGTTTGTTACATTGTGATGTCATTATGTGCAGTAAAGGGAACAGTGTGTTGGAGGTGGACGACGAAGGTGGAAGGATGTTACTGCGAGTGCTCATCCACCTGACGATGCACAACTACCCCCTCTAGTGTCCGGAGCCCTGCAACTGCTGTTCAGACACTTCAGCCAGAGACAGGAGCTACTGCACACATTTAAACAGGTACAAATGACAAAAACTCACCTGAGACACACTTTCAAACAGGTAACACTCACTTTAGCCACACAGGTAACAGGTAAAACTACATTTCTACAAAAACAGGTTAAATTTGCCAAAAATATGCAAAGGAAAAAACACCTGTTTGCCAAAAAAAACCCCATCTAAAAACAAGTAAATGTAGGCAAAGATAAAAAATACAGAACAATTTAAAGACAAAATGAATGTAATAACTGCATGTTTTGCTCCTTCTGTGTTGTTCCCTGCTACATTCAAACTCCTACAAACAGTACCACACTGAACACTGCTAAAAACAGATCCCAAAATACTAATAAAAATACTATTCATTAATAAATTACACCAAACATTGCACAATAGTTTCACCTCAGATCAGCAGAACTGAATAAAAACCACGTTAGTTCTCCCGACTGACAGACGCAAACTGTTTGTGTTCTTGTGATCTGTATTATTTTATGTTGCGTTCAAGTGCAGTTGTTGATCTCTGTGTGCTGTGTTTTTCCTTGTGTGCGTGCTGGGGTGCGTGTTTGTTTCTCTGTGTGCTGTGTTTTCCTTGTTGCGTTCAGGTGCAGTTGTTGATCTCTGTGTGCTGTGTTTTTCCTTGTGTTGCGTTCAGGTGCAGTTGTTGATCTCTGTGTGCTGTGTTTTTCCTTGTGTCGCGTTCAGGTGCAGTTGTTGATCTCGGCGCAGGACGTAGAGAACTACAAACTGATCAAAGCGGATCTGGACCGGCTCCGGACTCTGGTGGAAAAATCTGAGCTCTGGGTCGAAAAGAAAAGTTCGGGTGAAAAGAAAAGTTCAGGTGAAAAGAAGGGAGCGGGCGGAGACAAGAAGGAGAAGACTGAGGTGAGGAGACAAGGAAGGGACGAAGGAGACAAGAAAGGGTGCATTACTAACACGACTAAACTCTACTTTTACTAACTAACCAGTAATAAATGATGTATTAATCATACAGAGAACTGTGGATTAACACTTATCTTTTATAAATGGACTAACTCCAGACTCATTCTTCACCACAAACACAGATATTCTTTCTCATAAACCTGACTAAATGCATTAAAAGCCTCATGCGGGTGGTGCTTGGCTGGTGCTGGGGCTGCTCTGGTTCAATGAAGGGCTATGGTTTTCTCTTTCTCTTTTACAGTGGAATAAAGGAAACGTGCATCACAAATCAGTTTCAACATGCTTAGTTTCATCTGAATTTGATTAATGGGGTTCTCTTTGTGAATGTGCTACTACTGTGCTATGTCTGTGCCATCTGTCCTCTCCTGTAGGGGGCGTCAGAGGAGCCCGTTGTGAAGAAGGACAAACTGGAGAAGACCAACGAGAACTACCAGAAGGTCAAAGAGGTCAGAGCTTTACTGAACCCTAATGGCTTCTGTCTCTGGGCTGAACTGGGTCTGAGCTTCATCTGAGGTCTGCCAGGACTGGCTCTGGTTTTAAAATGGGCTGGAGATCTGATTTGCAGGTGGCTTCTTGCAAAATATTAATTAAATATATATCATTTCAAATAGGAACAGTATAGGCTACCTTTTACATTTTCTATAATAAAGTCAGTGCAGTGGTTTGTTGTAGTTAAAGCCACTTTAAGCCTTTTTCTCTGCAGCCTTCCCTTAAAACGATCCGTAGAAATACAAAGCCTTCCATGACAGTCTGAGAGCCAAAAGCACTTGTGTCATTGGGGTTTGAATGTATGTCACAACAGAAGATTCATTCATAAAATTTAGAGTTTGATACTTTTTTAAAACATGAAAGTTTATGAATTATTGCTTGAGAGAGACACAACTAGTACAAGTCAAAGGTCAAAGCCTGACCTTTTTGTGGTAAGACGGAGCCACACACCTGGCTTCAGGGTTTTTTGAAATGTATTTGGAGTAAAAGTACATTTTTTCCCCTCACTGTTGCCACTCTGCTGCCCTCTGTCAAAGAATGTTCCTGAACTGACTGATAACCCTGAGGTCCAGAAAACAGAGATATGAATCTGTTCCATCTCCATCTTTGGAGCTTGAACATGTTTATGTCGCCCCCAGATCCTCGAGCGTCTGAATAAAATGTGCAGCACTGGAGTCTGGAAAAAGCAGCAGCGTTTGTTGAAGAACATGGGAGCTCACAAAGTGATGCTGGATCTGCTGCAGGTCTCCTACGACAAGGTAAGGCTCCACAGCCTCCTAACCCTGCTCCACTCCTTCAGACCTTCAGACCTTCAGACCTTCAGACCTTCAGACCTTCAGACCTTTAGACCTTTAGACCTTCAGACCTTTAGACCTTCAGACCTTTAGACCTTTAGACCTTCAGACCTTCAGACCTTTAGACCTTCAGACCTTCAGACCTTCAGACCTTCAGACCTTTAGACCTTTAGACCTTTAGACCTTTAGACCTTCAGACCTTCAGACCTTCAGACCTTTAGACCTTCAGACCTTCAGACCTTCAGACCTTTAGACCTTCAGACCTTCAGACCTTCAGACCTTCAGACCTTCAGACCTTTAGACCTTCAGACCTTCAGACCTTCAGACCTTCAGACCTTTAGACCTTTAGACCTTCAGACCTTCAGACCTTCAGACCTTCAGACCTTCAGACCTTTAGACCTTCAGACCTTTAGACCTTTAGACCATCAGACCTTCAGACCTTTAGACCTTTAGACCTTCAGACCTTCAGACCTTCAGACCTCTGGGACTGTTACGGCTATGATTCTTTTGCAGAATGATGTGAAGATGCAGGAGATCATCCGTTACACTCACCAGTTCCTGCAGAGGTTCTGTTTGGGGAACCAGGAGAACCAGGCTCTGCTGCACAAGAACCTCAGCTTGTTCCTCAACCCCGGGGTACCACACATTCACACAATTCACCATTTGTCTTAGATTTTAGACGAGGTTTTAGATGACTAGAACATGACTTTAGTGGGATTTGCGCAGGTTTTAGTTGGACTTGAACAGGTTTTAGATAGATTTGAACAGATTTTAGATGGATTTGGACAGGATTTAGATGGATTTGGACAGGGTTTAGATGGATTTGGACAGGATTTAGATGGATTTGGACAGGGTTTAGATGGATTTAAACAGGTTTTAGTTGGTTTTGAACAGATTTGAAGGCAGAGGCATTGGTTTAAGTTGGATTAAAGGTGGATTTGGCTGGTTTTCTTTCTTCTCTAACCTGTGTGCAGCTCCAGGAGGCAGAGACGGTGCAGCACATCTTCAGTAATAACTACCAGCTCTGTTCTGAAATCTCCGAGAGCGTCCTGCAGCACTTCATCCACTGTTTGGCGACTCACGGACGACACGTGCAGTACCTCAACTTCCTCCACACCATCATCAAAGCCGAGGGAAAGTACGTCAAGAAGTGCCAGGACATGATCATGACCGAGGTACGAATGTAACTTTGATTTGATTATAATTTGTTACCGATTCATCTCTTATCTCTACACATTAAGTGAACAGTGAGTGTAGTTCAGTCCCAGATGTTCACAGGAGCCTGAAGCTTCCCTAAAACACTGCTTCTACAAGAAATATTAGTTCATACAGTACTTAGTTTATACAGTCTATGTTTGAGTTTGTCAAGAAAACTGCAGACACTGCTGTTGCAGCCCAATGTTCCCTTTTCTGTAAAGAAAAGATATAAGGATTTGTAGCTTTACCTTTTAAACTCACTGCTGTGATTATGAACACAGGACTTTGGAGAAGGACACAGCTCTGAACAGTTTTAACGTATTTATAATCAGTAAAACCTTCGTCTCCACAGTTGACTAACGCCGGCGAAGATGTGGTGGTCTTCTACAACGATAAGACCTCGTTTAACGTCATGTTGGAGCTGATGACAGAGAGCAGAGAAGGGGTCTCAGAGAACAGCCCGCTCAGGTGAGATTTATGAAAAAAAACAACTTAGAACCCGTTTAAAGGTTAACTCCAGACAAAATAAATGTAGAAGAAGTCTATGAACCTGTTGTAGCATATCATATGGATGAAAGTTTTCATAAGAGTAAGTGAAACTTTCTCCAAGCTTTAAGAGTCAAAGCATTTATGCACGTTTCTCTGTCCAATAACATTTGTAATAATATTCTTAACTGTCCTTAAATGCAATAAACAAATAGTTCTAATAAGGCATATAAACAAAGCATATAAACAATAGAAACATACAAATAAATATGACAAATATATATCCTGCTCTGTTCTTGTTTAAGTTTTTATTGTTAATATAAAACTGGTGAAAGAATGTTTCTGTTTTGTGCAGGTATCACATTTCTCTGGTGGAGCTGTTAGCAGCCTGCGCCGAAGGAAAGAACGTCTACACTGAGATCAAATGCACCTCTCTACTCCCCCTAGAGGACGTGGTGAGAGTGGTCACACACGAGGACTGCATCACTGAGGTGAGGCTCAACAGGTTTTAGATGGACTTGAACAGGTTTTAGATGGACTTGAACAGGTTTTAGATGGACTTGAACAGGTTTTAGATGGATTTGAGCAGGTTTTAGATGGACTTGAACAGGTTTTAGATGGACTTGAACAGGTTTTAGATGGACTTGAACAGGTTTTAGATGGATTTGAACAGGTTTTAGATGGATTTGAACAGGTTTTAGATGGACTTGAACAGGTTTTAGATGGACTTGAACAGGTTTTAGATGGACTTGAACAGGTTTTAGATGCGTCTGTGGTTAAAGAGGTCTTTATGTGTTTGTTTTAGGTGAAAATCGCGTACGTGAACTTCGTAAACCACTGCTACGTGGACACGGAGGTGGAGATGAAGGAGATCTACACGTCCAACCACATCTGGAAACTGTTCGAGGACTTCACTGTGGACATGGCTCGGGTACAGAACCCTAAACCCGGGTTCCTCAGGTTTATTCTTAGTCCATCAAACCCAACGGTGTTCTTTGTCATCGTCAGGTTTGTAACAAACGAGAGAAGCGTCTGTCGGACCCAGTTCTGGAGAAGTACATCATTAACGTTGTGTTTGACACAATCAACGCCTTCTTCAGCTCCCCGTTCTCCGAGAACAGCACCTCCCTCCAGGTAACTATCTATCCTCACGTTCTCCCCGTTCTCCGAGAACAGCACCTCCCTCCAGGTAACTATCTATCCTCACGTTCTCCCCGTTCTCCGAGAACAGCACCTCCCTCCAGGTAAATATCTATCCTCACGTTCTCCCCGTTCTCCGAGAACAGCACCTCCCTCCAGGTAAATATCTATCCTCACGTTCTCCCCGTTCTCCGAGAACAGCACCTCCCTCCAGGTAACTATCTATCCTCACGTTCTCCCCGTTCTCCGAGAACAGCACCTCCCTCCAGGTAACTATCTATCCTCACGTTCTCCCCGTTCTCCGAGAACAGCACCTCCCTCCAGGTAACTATCTATCCTCACGTTCTCCTGTGGTTCTCCTCATGTTCTCCTGTGGTTCTCCTCATGTTCTCCTGTGGTTCTCCTCATGTTCTTCTGTGGTTCTCCTCATGTTCTCCTGTGGTTCTCCTCACGTTCTCCTGTGGTTCTCCTCACGTTCTCCTGTGGTTCTCCTCATGTTCTCCTGTGGTTCTCCTCATGTTCTTCTGTGGTTCTCCTCATGTTCTTCTGTGGTTCTCCTCATGTTCTCCTGTGGTTCTTCTCATGTTCTCCTGTGGTTCTCCTCATGTTCTCCTGTGGTTCTCCTCATGTTCTCCTGTGGTTCTCCTCATGTTCTTCTGTGGTTCTCCTCATGTTCTCCTGTGGTTCTCCTCATGTTCTCCTGTGGTTCTTCTCATGTTCTCCTGTGGTTCTCCTTCAGACCCACTACACCATCGTGACCCAGCTGCTGCAGTCCTCGGTGCGACTCCTGGACTGTCCCTGGCTCCAGCAGCAGCACCGCGCTCAGGTGGAGACCTGCATCAGGACTCTGGCCATGACAGGTGAGTCTGACCCCGCCCCTTTATACAGGTGAGTCTGACCACGCCCCCTTATACAGGTGAGTCTGACCCCGCCCCCTTATACTGGTGAGTCTGACCACGCCCCCTTATACAGGTGAGTCTGACCACGCCCCCTTATACAGGTGAGTCTGACCCCGCCCCCTTATACAGGTGAGTCTGACCACGCCCCCTTATACAGGTGAGTCTGACCCCGCCCCCTTATACAGGTGAGTCTGACCCCGCCCCCTTATACTGGTGAGTCTGACCCCGCCCCCTTATACAGGTGAGTCTGACCCCGCCCCTTTATACAGGTGAGTCTGACCACGCCCCCTTATACAGGTAAAGGTGTTGTTGACCGTCAGCTTCTCTCAGTCCTTTTTATAAATGAGTTTCATTTAAAGTTTTATTTTTAGGCTTAAAACCTGAACTAGATCATGTTAAATGTTACAAAGTGATATTGGTTTAACTCCTTCTGTCCTAACTCCTCGTGTCCTCTGTCCTAACCCCTCTCCTCTGTCCTAACTCCTCGTGTCCTCTGTCCTAACTCCTCGTGTCCTCTGTCCTAACCCCTCTCCTCTGTCCTAACTCCTCGTCTCCTCTGTCCTAACTCCTCGTCTCCTCTAACTCCTCGTGTCCTCTGTCCTAACTCCTCGTCTCCTCTGTCCTAACTCCTCGTGTCCTCTGTCCTAACTCCTCGTGTCCTCTGTCCTAACCCCTCGTGTCCTCTGTCCTAACTCCTAGTGTCCTCTGTCCCAACTCCTCGTGTCCTCTGTCCTAACTCCTCGTGTCCTCTGTCCTAACCCCTCGTGTCCTCTGTCCTAACCCCTCGTGTCCTCTGTCCTAACCCCTCGTGTCCTCTGTCCTAACTCCTCGTGTCCTCTGTCCTAACCCCTCGTGTCCTCTGTCCTAACTCCTCGTGTCCTCTGTCCTAACTCCTCGTGTCCTCTGTCCTAACCCCTCGTGTCCTCTGTCCTAACTCCTCGTCTCCTCTGTCCTAACTCCTCTGTCCTAACTCCTCGTGTCCTCTGTCCTAACTCCTCTGTCCTAACTCCTCGTCTCCTCTGTCCTAACCCCTCGTGTCCTCTGTCCTAACTCCTCGTGTCCTCTGTCCTAACTCCTCGTCTCCTCTGTCCTAACTCCTCGTGTCCTCTGTCCTCAGCTAAGAGCCGGTCCATCTCGGTTCCTCTCGACCTCGAGGCCCAGATCAGCTCCATGTTGTCGACCTCTGCCCTCAACTCTCTCTCTCGCTCTAATCCCAATTATAAGTCTGCTCGCTCGCCCCGCAGCGTGGCCCCCAGCAACCCCTGGGACTACAAGAACATCATCGAGAAACTGCAGGTAAGACCGGGTTAGACCGGGTTTAGACCGGGTTAGACCGGGTTTAGACCTGGGACTACAAGAACATCATCGAGAAACTGCAGGTAAGACCGGGTTAGACCGGGTTTAGACCGGGTTAGACCGGGTTTAGACCTGGGACTACAAGAACATCATCGAGAAACTGCAGGTAAGACCGGGTTAGACCGGGTTTAGACCGGGTTTAGACCTGGGACTACAAGAACATCATCGAGAAACTGCAGGTAAGACCGGGTTAGACCGGGTTTAGACCGGGTTTAGACCTGGGACTACAAGAACATCATCGAGAAACTGCAGGTAAGACCGGGTTAGACCGGGTTTAGACCGGGTTAGACCAGGTTTAGACCTGGGACTACAAGAACATCATCGAGAAACTGCAGGTAAGACCGGGTTAGACCAGGTTTAGACCGGGTTAGACCGGGTTTAGACCTGGGACTACAAGAACATCATCGAGAAACTGCAGGTAAGACCGGGTTAGACCGGGTTTAGACCTGGGACTACAAGAACATCATCGAGAAACTGCAGGTAAGACCGGGTTAGACCGAGTTTAGACTGGGTTTAGACCTGGGACTACAAGAACATCATCGAGAAACTGCAGGTAAGACCGGGTTAGACCGGGTTTAGACCGGGTTTAGACCCGGGACTAGACCGGGCATAGACCGGGTAGACCCCAGGTTAAGACTGGGTTAGACCGGGTTAGACCTGGGTTAGACCTGGGACTAAGACCAGGTTTGAGACTGGGTTAGACCGGGTTAGACTGGGTTTAGACCGGGTTTAGACCTG
>JAWCTZ010001042.1:0-25582 GCA_036850595.1 Rhyacichthys aspro | reverse complement strand
GTTGCTTCTAAACTATTTTATCAGCCGATCATAATTAGTTTAAAGCGCTAAATCATAAAACAACATCATTTTAGTACAATTTACAATTCAAAATAGCGCATAAAACCAACATAAAAAGTCAAATTGAATAAAAAAGTGTTAGTAAACAATGCAAAAAAGTAGAAAAAAAGATAAGTACACAATAGACTTGGATGTAGGTTTAGAAATAGTTTAGAATAGTTACACAGAATCTCTTCCGTATCGTCTGAAATGAACTTTGAAACTCTGACTCTAATTTTTCACGCTTGTTGTTGTTTTGTCAAACCTCAGCAGATGTGAAATAATTGCAGTTCTGTCTAAAAAATACGTAGGTGATGTTGATATTTGTTGAAAATGCACCCAAAACTGCACTTTGTCTTATTTTGTGGCATCTGGTGGTTTAGAAACGCTTCCAATGAACAGATGGTGCTGCAAACAAAATCTATTGGGATAAAATCTAGTGGCGTAAAGCAACCAAATGTCCAATCAGTCAAATGCATTCAATAATTAGTGACATTGTTTCCTCAAAAAACAAATATAGACCCTGCTGTATTGTTTATTTTTCCTGCAGACAAATATATTCACCCTGAGTTGAAGGGATGAGCACCGATGATGGGAAACATGGGGAGGGTTAAAAATAGCAGAGAAGAGGGGGCCGGGTCCAGGTGTTGAGCTGCAGGGAATAAACAAGCGCCAGACTGAGCCGCTTCATTTACCTTTGTATTTATTTTACAAACCAAAAAAAAAAAGACTTTACTCACTTTATTCACTGTTTTTTACAATCAGATGCAGAATAAACTGACTCATGTGCAACTGGATGCAACCATTCAGAGTTAAAAACAAAACCAAACCAAAAAAGAACATTGAATTAAGGTTATTTTAAGATTTTATTTAAAGTATTACAGCTGCTCCAAAAGGATTTTTACCCTTTTTGACCTATTTCTCTTTTCAAAGTGGATGGATTTGCATTGTGACTTTGAGTGAGTTTAATGAATTAAATCAGTCTATAACATTTGACCTAGACGTGGGTTTAATCATTTAATTAGGACCAGATCCCTTCTTGAATGAATTCAGTGTTTCATTGAAAAATAGCTCAGCAGCACTTTCTATTACAACGCAATAAAGTGATGGCAGTCGTGGAAGTTTTAGGTAACAGCAGTCGTAATTTCCATCAGATTTGAAGCATTAAATGGTCGCCATCTTTTAAAAAACAATCAAAATTAATCCTTTCATTTACAAGTCCATTGATAAATAGGTAATATTGTTGTTTAATGTTACTACACTGACTTATTAGAGTAAATCTAGGTTTCAGTTTCAAGGTAATCATCAGAAACTGGCCTGTGTTGATTGTTTTTTCCATTTTTGGTTTATTTAATGGAATAATAAGAGTATCAGGCCCATAGCTGGAGTCAGAAGGCAAACTAAACCAAGTCCCACTTTGAAAAGAAAGAACAATAGTGCAATTAAATCTTACAGCCATAGATATTACTAACACCTGTGTTTAAGAGCTGTCAGTCACCAACTTATTTATATTAATGTCATTATCTTGTGTCTGTCGCACAAACGAACGGATGCTGATCATTATGCCGAGTGCAACTTGTCTGAAATGAGTAAATGGCTTTTAACAGGCTCCATTTACAGCATTAAATTCCATTATTCAGTGCCGTGTTTTGACTCCTGTCGTCTTATTTAAATTGCGTGCGCTTTAAAATCAAATCTCATGCGTTCACTATTTACATCGCAAAGATTTATTGTGGATATAAAGGACTCTTAGCTTAAGCCCATCGCCGTTAGCTGTTATCGATGCACCTATTGAGCCATTATTATACCATCCTCTACTGTTGTTTGTCTCATTTAGACGTTAGTGAAGGACTTTAAGTGGGATACATCTGTTCAGATCCATGCTTTAAGTTTGTGGTAAACTTTTGTCTCTGTTTATGTTGATCTATATTGTGTTGGTCCTTGATTTTCCAGCAGTTTGAATAATAGCACAGTGTTGATGATAATAAAGAGATGATACTATAGATTGTTCTCAGTAAAGTGAGGTTTTTGTTGATGTGGCCTTGTTAGTTGTTGTTGTTATCGGAAATGTATAAATAAATGGTATTTGGACAAGATGTTGGACACAAGAATATAGTGTAGGTTAGTGTTTACTGTCAGTGACACAGTTTATATCAGAGGTGTCAAACTCAAAGTGGTGAGGGGGGAGTTGTCTTTTATATTTTCCTGCTTTTATGGAAACTGGTTTTAGTTTTTAGGATTTGAACAGATTTGAGATGGATTTGAACAGGTTTTAGTTGGATTTGAATAGGATTTAGATGGTTTTGAAAATGTTTTAGATGAATTTTAACAGGTTTTAGAGGGATTTGAAAATGTTTTAGTTGAATCTGGACAAGTTTTAGTTACATTTGGACAGGTTTTAGATGAATTTGAACAGGTTTTAGTTTAATCTGAACAGGTTTTAGTTGGATTTGAACAGGTTTCAGTTGGATTTGAACAGGTTTCAGTTGGATTGAAACAGATTTGAGATGGATTTGAACAGGTTTTAGTTTAATCTGAACAGGTTTTAGTTGGATTTGAACAGGTTTTAGTTTAATCTGAACAGGTTTTAGTTGGATTTGAACAGGTTTCAGTTGGATTTGAACAGGTTTCAGTTGGATTGAAACAGATTTGAGATGGATTTGAACAGGTTTTAGTTTAATCTGAACAGGTTTTAGTTGGATTTGAACAGGTTTTAGTTTAATCTGAACAGGTTTTAGTTGGATTTGGACAGGTTTTAAATGAATTTGAACAGGTTTTAGGTGAATTTGAACAGGTTTTAGTTGGATTTGAACAGGTTTTAGTTGAATCTGAACAGGTTTCAGTTGGATTTGAACAGGTTTCAGTTGAATCTGAACAGGTTTTAGTTGGATTTGGACAGGTTTTCGATGAATTTGAAGAGGTTTTAGTTGGATTTGAACAGGTTTTAGATGAATTTTGACAGGTTTTAGTTGGATTTGGACAGGTTTTAAATGAATTTGAACAGGTTTGAGATGGATTTGAACAGGTTTTAGTTGGATTTGGACAGGTTTTAAATGAATTTGAACAGGTTTTAGTTGAATCTGAACAGGTTTTAGTTGAATCTGAACAGGTTTTTGTTGGATATATTCATTTATGTAGAGTTGGTACAAAAATAAAATCAATAGTATAAATAAAAACAAACAAACAAACAATGACAACAACAACAACAAACAAGCAAAACAAAACAAACTTAATAACCAAGACAAAACAAAAACAAGCAAAACAGTATCATTCTTGTCCGAAAAGTAGTAGGATGAAGCTTAATCTTATTTAATCCTACACTTGTTGTCCTACTTATTGATGGTCATCACAGTCATTTCTGTAGTTAGACCTTCTTAAATCTTAAATCGCTTTTTTAATTTTATTTGTATTTTTTTTCCCTACCCAGAAAATAAACAGAAAGCAATAAAACAAACAAACAAAGACAAGAATAAACACATTATAATAATAAAAACCATGAGCAAGCATTAATACATTGTTTTCTGTCCTGTCTCTGTTTGTACAGTAAGTGTCGACCTCGGAGGAACTTTTTTTACTGGAACTTTTTTTGTTGTGGAATAGAAATTGAAGAATAGCCTTTTTAATTAATTAATCCAACATTACCGACTATATTTCCCTAAAACGTAGCCTTATCTCTTATTCCAGTCTGATATTTGTTTGGTATTTTCCCATTGTTTTTTAGTTTGGATTCAGCTGTAAAAGAAAAAGCCAAGACTATATCTGTTTGAAAAGTTACCTGTGAGTTACTTTTGTGGCAGAAAAGTTTTCTTTAGCCTTAACAACACATCGGAGCTGTTTTCCTTTCTTTCTTCCTTTCTTTCTTTCCTCCGTCATTGTGTCGGCTCTGTGTGTGACTGCTGTAGGCTGTAATTGCTCATCTCTTTTTCCGTCCGTCTTATTCATCAAATAATGAGTCGGAGCAGCAGGTTGTTGAGTTTGTGAATGGCAGCTGCAGCAATGACGACTTTTGTTCAGAAATTATTTTGTACCAGCTAGAAATAATGCACCAGAGGACAATTAAGTTACGGCGATGTAAATCTGCATGTGACAAAGCTCTGCAGATTGTACGGACGCAAAAGATTTATCCAGCCTTTATTTGTGAAGTGGAGTCCTGAAAAACCTGCTTTCCACTCACATCAGTGTGTTTTACAGTACAACAGTGAAGTAGCTGCACCATAGGTCAGTGTTTCCATTTGTGGGAAAAAGAGGCTTTAGAAAATGGGCTTTATGAGCACACCAACACTAAAAATAATCCTGTACAAACGCAAATATACACTGAAATGAAATAAAATTAGAACAGGTTTTATTTACTTTGTGGCAAAAACTGGCTTCACCTGTAAGATTTCATGAACAAATAACATAAATCTGATTCAAATCCATCTAAAACCTGTTTAAATCCAAAAAAAAAAACATGTTCAAATCCATCTAAAACCTGTTCAAATCCAAATAAAACATGTTCAAATCCTTCTAAAACATGTTCCGATCCAACTAAAACTTGTTCAAATCCTTCTAAAAACCTATTCAAATTCATCTAAAACCTGTTCAAATCCAAATAAAACATGTTCAAATCCAAATAAAACATGTTCAAATCCAAATAAAACCTGTTCAAATCCAAATAAAACCTGTTCAAATTGATTAAAAACCTGTTCAAATCCAAATAAAACCTGTTCAAATTCATCTAAAACCTGTTCAAATCCAAATAAAACCTGTTCAAATTCATCTAAAACCTGTTCAAATCCAAATAAAACCTGTCCAAATCCATCTAAAACCTGTTCAAATCCAAGTAAAACCTGTTCAAATCCAAATAAAACCTGTTCAAATTGATTAAAAACCTGTTCAAATCCAAATAAAACCTGTTCAAATCCATCTAAAACCTGTTCAAATCCAAGTAAAACCTGTTCAAATCCATCTAAAACCTGTTCAAATCCAAGTAAAACCTGTTCAAATCCAAGTAAAACCTGTTCAAATCCAAATAAAACCTGTTCAAATTGATTAAAAACCTGTTCAAATCCAAATAAAACCTGTTCAAATTGATTAAAAACCTGTTCAAATCCAAATAAAACCTGTTCAAATACATCTAAAACCTGTTCAAATCCAACTAAAACCTGTTTAAATCCAAATAAAACCTGTTCAAATCCTTCTAAAACATGTTCCGATCCAACTAAAACCTGTTCAAATCCTTCTAAAAACCTATTCAAATTCATCTAAAACCTGATCAAATCCAAATAAAACCTGTTCAAATTCATCTAAAACCTGTTCAAATCCAAATAAAACCTGTTCAAATCCATCTAAAACCTGTTCAAATCCAAATAAAACCTGTTCAAATCCAACTAAAACCTGTTCAAATCCAAATAAAACCTGTTCAAATCCAAATAAAACATGTTCAAATCCAAATAAAACCTGTTCAAATCCAACTAAAACCTGTTCAAATTCATCTAAAACCTGATCAAATCCAACTAAAACCTGTTCAAATTCAACTAAAACCTGTTCAGATTCATCTAAAACCTGTTCAAATCCAACTAAAACCTGTTCAAATCCAAATAAAACCTGTTCAAATCCAACTAAACCCTGTCCAAATCCATCTAAAACCTGTCCAAATCCATCTAAAACCTGTTCAAATCCATCTAAAACCTGTTCAATGTTAACTATATTTATTGCAGAGCCCTGAGTTTGACGTGTGTGACATGTGTGACCTAAATGAAAGCGTTGTATTCCTGGAGCTATAACCCAGGTACTTATTATACCCACTCTTAAGTATTTCTGTCCCGGTCTCGTTCAAGGATTCCTGAGAACAGTTCAGTGGGATCCGAGCCGTGACTCTGGCGCGTTGCTGAGACTTTGATTAACTGCTTCTCTCGTGACGCCCGGTTGTCATAGAAATGCACCGAGAGACTGAATTAGAAAACGCTGCCGATAAAGAGCCCATAAAAGAAGTCATGGTAACAAAGCCGGCGCCGTCTCTGTGTGTGTGTTCGTTTTAGTCCACGCTGTCGGTCTGTGAAAAAAGTCTCTTTCATCTTCAGAACATCCACGAAAGAAAAGAAAAGACACCTGTGAGATCAATAGATTTCATAATAAAGTGACGTTTTTTTCCTCAGAGACATGTTAAGTTTTGGTCACGAGGAATTTAAAGATCGATATTGTCAATTTTTAGTAAACAGTTGCATAAAATCAGGCACTTGTTACAGAAATATGAAGCTCCAGAGGATATCAGACCAGGTTTGGATGTGTTTTTAGTGTTATTAGACCAGGATTTCTACTCCTTCCTCATTTTTGTGTGTTCAGGTGAAACAAAAGGATATCCCAATTCTCTTTTGCTAATTTGCTAAGGTTAGCTTTACATCATTGCTTTTGCAGAGTGTCTGAGATTAGCTAATGCATAACACCACTATCAGTTCATCCATATATATGTTATGTACACATGCACCTTTTAAAGTTTCTTATATTTTAGCGTACATTTTTCATATTTTATTTGTAAAATTTGTTCTAAAGTCTGTGTATACATTTTTATTGCATTTTTCCAACACTACTTTTGCACTAAACTGTATGAGAATGGGATCTTTTTTTTTTTTTTTAATTTATGTTATATATACAGTATATTATATTGTACAGACCTTATCTTATTATCACTCTTATTATATATCCATGCATCTACAGGTGCAGTGGTGTCTCATTTATTTGGGGGACTATTATATTCCTACCCCTCATTGTTTGCCCCAAGAGAAATAATAATAATCAAGCCTTAATTAAGCCTTAATAATGGCGGCCGGTGGTTTTTAAACCCTAAACAGACTACACAATCAGTCCAAAAAAATGATATTTAATCTGTCCATTAGTGCCGCCGTCTATCTACACTGAGCTTATTAAATAAATGCTGTAGTTTGGCACATCTCTGTTACATTATGAGGAATTATTATAATCATGAAGATTCAGAAAGTATCAGTGGATCATCGATTAGAAGAAGAGGCCGGGCAAAAGCCAAGAGAACATACACAGATGATACAAAATGATATTTGATTATTTGCTTAAACTTTGAAATGTTGCAACACTCACACTTTGGAAGATCCTTAGACATACAAACGTTTATTCATTTATTTTTGGTTTGGTATTTAGCTCTTTGATTTGTTCATGTGGGATTTGACACTTGGTAATAATCGAATACAAAAGTTAGAACCTCCTTTTCTTTGATTGGCACCGGTTTGAGCCCCTTTGTTGTGAATTTGCACTAGTTTTTATCATCGTTTTCATACATTTTCCTTTTAAACAGATGTATAACTTTAGTTTTACATTTCACGTGATGGTTTGTGTTACTTGCCTTCACCCGAGCTGAGCTACAAACCTGGTAAACGGTGTTAGACATGGTTTAATCAAACATAATCATAGAATAAAAAACAATATGTCAAGGCCATCAACCAAAAATGATTACAGAGTTTGTTTACTAAAAAAAAATCCTGATGTGTCCTCGAGAAATACAAAATGAAAATCAAAAATACAGTTTGAAAGCGTAAAGCCTTTGCCCTGTTTTTCGAGATGCTTTGGACATTTAAAGCTGCTGAATATCAAAACAAATAATGTGAAAAATATGTATCTGACGGAGAAAATATCAGCCTGGACCGACATGTGAGTCACTGTCCACACAGAGAATAGTCTTGATTTAAAAAGTGTCAGCGATTAGACGGAGACGGACGGCGGCGGCGCGATGAACCGTCTCAAATCAAACACTTTTGATTGATTCATCCGGTAATTGTCGCTTCTCTTCCTCAAATATATTGACTTCCATTTTAGATAAAGACAAGCAGAGCGTCCTGACACTGAGTCTGACACAGAGATAAGACTCCAAATTTAATTGGATCGCTAACACAGAGCGTGTCACCGTTTTGCGTTTCCAAACGGAGACCGATCATTTTGTTAAAATGAGGTTCTATATTTGAGCTGAGAGTGTTTCTTTTTTTTTGAGGATGTCACACACATTACCCATGTCATTACAAAAAAAAAAGCTTGTGATGGGGTCACAGCAAAGTTCAGACTTGTCAGATTGCTGTAAAGTCATTCGAGACAATAGTCTGAACGTTGATGGAAGTTTCGAGGTTATAGAAGGTCTCTTACTTCGACTGAGCAGACGTTTTTCTTCTAAAATCTAAAAACACCACAAACAATTACATTAACATAGAATAATGGACGAAATGGATGAAGCAGAATTCAAAAGCGAATATAAAAGTAGATGTAAATAACTAAAGTGCTCCTCGTTGCGTTTCCATTTAGAAAATCTAATTGAGGGCATCATTTAAATTCAATATTAAATACAGAGTCATTAGGGATTTGTTTGCAGTCTGAATACACCACAACCAAATAAATAAACAGAGAGAATAACAAAAAGCAGCATAAAACCATTATTTTTAAACAGCAAGACCGCACTTATAAAAAAGCATTAACATTCAAACAACAACTTTCATAAATAGTTATAAAGAAAAGTAAAAAGTCACTCACAATAACAACACCAACTGGTCTAAAGTTCAAGCTCTCAGGTGTTGTTCTAGTCTTTATCTCTTCAGTCTTTTGTGAAAAGAGGAAGTTAAAAAGGGAAGTTCACCGAGCGGGACGGGTCTCGAGGCCTTTCTTCATAGGTTTTGTAAAGTGCTGACACCTTTTGCCCCGAACACAAAACTCCATTGAACTGCCTTTTCTTTTTTAAACCGCAGTCATGCCAAAGGTTTTGATGAATAAAGGAGCATCTGGATTTAGGTGGTCTACACCCGAGGAGGCAGCCTTTGACCACATTGGTTGGAAAAACAAGAGCATTTTAGGAAATTATAATAGTATTTTTATTCTTTGTGTGGTGTGTTTAAAAGGTTACAGCAATTATTACAACGTTATCACAGCAATCAGTTTTTACAGGATTCGTTTAGAAGATACTTTGTAAAGGATTGGATCTTTTATTATTATTGTTATTTTATTATAATTTTATCCTCCATATTGTCAGTGACTGGTTGGAGTTGAAGGTTTGCTGGTGAGCTTCTCTGACTGATATCTCTGTCTTTTCATTCTCATATCAAGTTTTCTCTAATTCAAGTAAGTTTTGTAGTATTGAGTATTGCTCTTTTGCTCTGATCTTAAAGCTCCAGAGCCTGATTTCGTTTTTTGTCCCGGTCTCAGCCCCAACAGCAGCGTAGTAACCTTTCCTGCTTCTTTTATTTAAAAAAAGATGAAAACCGAATGAATTTTTCACCATGAAATACTAATACGTCATCTTTTTTAGCTGTTTCACTCGAAAATAAGACAATATTTCCAACAGAATAACCATTTCCTTGGTTTATTTCCTTGTTCCTTCGTTGTTGACATCAGTGTCGACCAATGGGAGCGCTCCTTTTTACCTGAAGTGAGCTGTGATTGGACAAAATCCATTTTCACTCGTCCTTGTCTTCGTTTTGGGATTCCAACTCAAGACTTGAATTGAACAGATTTTTTTTTACTGTATCTGTATCTTAAAAAATAAAATCCCTGCAACACTGCCTCCTTTGCCAAACATTAACGTTTATTTTATATTTTTTCCCTGGGATCCTTTTCCATTGTGTCATACCCAGGTCTCGGTCGTGAATGAGTGAATGTGGTCTTGACACTTCTCAAATCCACTCAAATATTCTCCTGAGTCTACTTTAAATCCCCTTTGGTCCCATCGTGCCGTACAGATCCTTCAGTTTGACCCTCGGCTTCTCTCTGGTGGAGAATAGCTCAGAGGCGTCAGCTCCGCGTAGTTTTGCTGAGTTTCCAGAAACCAGTCGCTGCTTTTTACATTTCTTTGATGAACACGGGCTTCGAAAACGACAATGGCAGCAGATAAAAAATAAATAAAAAAGACAGTGACGGAAATCTGCCCGAGGCCAAAGAGACAAGTGGAGGCTTCAGAGCTGATAAGAGAGAGAAGATAAACCGTGTAATATGAGCCTGTTCAGAATCAGCCGTCACTGTCTTTTAACTCTGATTCTTCCTTTAGTCTTAAAGAAGTGCTCAAAGGAATCAAGAGTAATCTCAGGGAAATGATCTTCTGTAAATAGTGTTGTGTGATTGAAGACAGAATGAGCTTGTTGTGCTTTAAAAAGGCAGCATCGTGACTTTTAAGGAATGGTCTGACAAACATTACCTTGTTTTAAAAAGCGTTAAAAAGACCAAAGAGATGTGATTTGACTCCAGAGATTTAAGATTTCAAGAGACGAGCAGGTCAAGACGTTTAAATATCTTGCATTAAGCAGTAATTGTAATTTCAAAATGAGAAATTATTAGAAGACTGGCCCTGCACTTTACTCATATATTTTGTACAGGTGTGTTTTATTATGTGTCTGGTTTTATTTAAGTGTTATTCCTGTTCCTGTTTCTTGTCTGTCTTTATTGTATTGTGTCCTGCAGCTGCTCAACACTTTGACAAACTTCATTTTGGGACAATAATGTATATTTGCTTGATTTGAACTTGTAATAATCCAAGTATTCCTGACTAATTTGGCTAATACAGCTGCGTTAAGTCACTAATCTGCATTTTTTCACTTAGGTAGCCCATAATACTTCAGTTACCACTTTATAATAATCACTAATAACATAACTATAAACTACACCTTTTTAAGAGTGCACCTACACAGTCTTTTTATACTTTTAATTTTACACAATGTCAAATGGTCAGTTTAAACGGTTTGGAAACTGACGAGTAAAACCAAAAGTTAACAAATCAAATCGATAAAATAGAACAATTTAAACATTTTTAGTGTGGATTTTCAGATGTTTCCAAGATTGATCAGATGCACCAAAGACCTCTACCTTCAAACGATCATCCACAGCCTACATTTGTTTACTTCTGTCTGACTAAATCCATATTTCTTTTAGCTATTAGCTGTAAAATTGAAGTGGAGCTACAATAGTCTCATTTCCTGCAGCCTCTCGGGCCAGTCTCAGTTGGAGGATGTGGAAACATAACCGTCGTCTTGTGTCTGACCTTCTGCGGTCCTTCACACAGTTATTAAAGTGAGTCAGACATTCATCAGCCGTCTGTCTGCGAGCAGCTTGTGACGCCGCGGCTGCCGAGGCTTTTACAAAAGGATTGGATGTGATTATGGGTCAAATAGAGGAGAAAACATCGGCTTTGTTTACGGCATCGAAGGAGAAAGAAAAATATATTGTCGACTGATGATGGTAAACAGTTGTACAAAGGTTAAACACTGCTTTTAGGATAAGTTTAATTTACGAAATATGTGTTAAGTAACTCACAGACATCATTATTATGAAGTTTTAAAAAAAATCTTGTGTTCTGTTTAAAGTTAAAGGGCACCATGTAACTTTTAGCCCAAAAATATATACTCTCAAAGTCATTTTAATGGTTCTCAAGCCCTATTCATAATTTGTAATAATTGCAAAGCTCATCTGTGATTTTAAACCTTTGCAAAAGTGCCATTTTGGTCATTTGTAAAGTAAAAATTCTCCTGAAAATGACCCACAGTATTTCTGTGATAATACTAGTCCCATACGAATCTCCTTATCTGTAATTGGGTTTATTTTTTACCCGCATCTCTTGGTGATTGTGTGGATTTTTCAGGAAGCAACAGACAAGAAAACACACAAAGAATATCATAAAATTGAGTAAATCACAGACGTAGCTGATCCTTGGGTCCAAAATAGGCCAATACACTGGACCCTAGCAGAGGTGTATTTGTACAAAATCAATAAAATTACCTACTGTTTCAGAAGACAAAGACTGTTTCTTTCTTCCAAACTTGCCGCTTGGATAGTCTTCACTTGAAAACACATGACGTCTGTGAAAATGACGCTTTAAACACTCCTGAAATCACAATGTAATCAAGCAAAGATGATGAAAAAGTGCAGAAAGTTCTTAATTGAGCTGTTTTGAGATCTGTTGATGCACTGAAGGAGGTTTATCTATCTGTTCTGTCCAGGATTATTGACAGTAACCAGTAAGAAAGATTTTAAAAAAAAAGAATAATGGGATAATATTCATTACAGCTGCATTTTTGCTTTGGTTTTTATGACTTACGCTGGATCTTTGAGACAATACAGCAATTTTTCTTTAACTTATGTCATTTACTGACAGAAAAAAGCAGATCAGACAAACAACAACGTCAGAGCATTTATCTTTATCACTAATTTGTGGATTGATCACATTTTATCTTGTGTGATGTGCAACTCTCCTCTGCCTCCAGTGGACACTCAAGGTACTGCAGTGAAAGGATTTCTTCCAGTTGGTCTGCTCTATTCCCAGAACTGAAATAATCCATGTCTTTGAGTCAAATCCTACAAAAAAACCTACAGAGCTGAGTTCAGTACAGATTTTTACACTTTGTCTTGATGAAACAGTTGGATCTACCTGGAAAAGGACACTTTTTGCAGCAGCAGGTCATTACAGAATTGATGTAACAATAAATAAATAATCTGGAGAGCTCCTCTTTCGCCCTAGTCTCTTTTTGAAACGTATTTACCACCATTAACCACTTTCTGATTGGCTCATTACTGCCTTCAATCTGTTACTTGGTAGATCAACTCTAAACAGGCTTTTAAATCCTTTACTGCTCTGTCGTGATGATCATTGATTTCTTAGCTTTGTGACTAACCTCCATCTATCGCCGTCTGTGTTTCTCAGTTGGACAACGTGGACGAGCAGGCGGCGCAGATCCGACGAGAGCTGGACGGGAGGCTGCAGCTGGCGGAGAAGATCTCCAGGGTGAGGACGAAAACATCCAACAATACATCCTGTGTCATTATTAAACGTTTTAAATCTAAAGTTAAACAGCTGTGTGCAAACATTACTCAAAAATGTGCTAAAACCAATACTCCGCTATGCTATTTTCATACACACACAGTTATATTTATTACAGTAGTTTTGTGATTTGATCGATGAGTATGATTTATTTTTCAAAACTTGTACATTTTACTAAATTATCAAGTAGCATACACCAATGAAAAAGCATTGAATTCATTACATCAGAATCAGAATTTGAGTTAATTGCCAAAGATTTCACAGTATGAGCAGTTTATTTTGGCATTTGGTCAAGAATAAACAAAAATGATAATATAAAGAACAGGACTCCAACACTAGGACATAATGAGATCCAGAAACAACGACCAGATTTTAGAAAATTAAAGGTCCTATATTATACTATTTTGACATTATACAGTGCATTTTGGATACATTTAGGTTACCATATCACATTTTGCAACATGAAACACTCAATAATGATCTTATACAAGCGGTCTGAATGAGCTCTCATCATGAGTCCAAAGTGAACGGTCTGATTTGGGGCTGTCACTTTAAGGCTCAGCTCTTCCGTGTTGGCTCCGCCCACTCATGACGTCACGCTAGAACTACGCGAGCTACGCTGGAAACAGACTGAAGTAAACACGGTACATCGTAGTAATAACTTTTTCAGCAATAGCTTTGAGAGTAACTGAGCCGTATATCTTCGACCCAGAGTCTGACTCTGAGTTTGAAGAACATGAGCAAACACAAAGACCTCGAAGGCTTCTACAAGACGTTTCTGCTTGGTAAATGAGAAACTATTTATTGTGTATGTTTCTATGGTGTAGCCCGTAGCATAGCGCGTGTTAACTGCTTCTGTTTATCGGTGCACATGTGGAAATGACCGTACAATGTCTACTGAAGTTGAGAATGTATGCTGCCTGGAGACTCCTAAGGAGCTGGTGTGCAGTGTATTGAAAGAACTATAATAAAGTAGCCTAGCAATATGTAGAGCTATGCAGTAATACTTGTTAGTAATACATGTTGCTGACTGTAAGTAAGCTAACACAGTAGCAGCGATGCTTCTCTGTGTCTGAGCTGCAGAGCACCACTTGTTGACACTGCAGGAGAGAGGGGCAGGAGAGAGGGGCAGGAGGAGTGTGGAGGAGCACTTCCTGGAGAGGAGGGGTTTATTTCACTTATTGACGTCATTGCGTGAAACAGCTCGTTGAAAGGACTGTAGCTCAAACTAAATAAATGACTTAAACATGCGCAAATGAAACAAAACACAACTTTGGGTATGTGTTTGAGGTAGAAACAACGTTAGAACATGGTTAAAAGCTCAGAAAAGTCGATTTAGCATAATACGGGACCTTTAAACATCTGAGCCTCTGAGAGAGTGCTTCATTTTCTTTAATTAAAGGAAAGGGCAGCCATTTTCCAGTAAAAGTGAAAATGGTAGAAGTGACAGCACACAGTGAGTAAAAACATTTCCAAGGCTAATATACAGCAGGACAAGTTCAAAACATGAGGCCAAAGTTAGATTTAACACAATTAAGATAAATGTGAACAGTTTGTGGCTTTTGGTTTTTGGTTTGGGTTAAAAACACATTCGACGGGGCTTGGTCTCAGGTAAAAAAACATATTTCTGCAGATGTTTGTAGATTTACAGCCAAGTAAATTTAAGCAACACAAAAAAACTCAACTAAAACCAAGCCATAACGAGCTCTTTTTCTGCTTCAGTTTCGATAAGCGTGTGTTTGTGTGTGTTTAGGAGCGGAGGCATCCTAAGTTGGTGTCTCCGGACATGGAGGCTCTGTTCGTGGAGGAGCTGCGGTCCTCGGTCAACCTGCTCATGGCCAATCTGGAGAGTCTCCCTGTGTCTAAAGGAGGACCGGACTTCAAACAGAAACTCAAACGCTCTTCGCTCAACAACTCCTTCCTCGACATGGGAGACGAGGGAGACATCCTGTCCAAGTCTGACGTCGTGCTGTCGTTTAATCTCGAGGTGAACGGGATGAGTTTTAGCGTCTAATAAATACAGTGTACATTAGAAAACAGTTTGTCTGACACAGTGATTGAGAATTTGTACATTTGTAATTATCTAATTGCCATTTACAGTCATTTCCAAACTTTAACTCGACTAAAACACTCCATAATCTTGAACTGGAGTGATTCTTCTTGTTACAAACTGATTTACTACGATTTTTCCAGGATACTTTTAACACTTTTAATAATATTGCACGCCCAACTATTGTTTAACCGGCTCGTTCTAACACTGTTTTACATAAAGTCTGTGTTGTTGTTCACAGATTGTGATCATGGAGGTGCAGGGCCTGAAGTCGGTGGCTCCAAACAGGATTGTTTACTGCACGATGGAGGTGGAGGGAGGCGAGAAGCTGCAGACGGACCAGGCCGAAGCCTCCAGACCGCAGTGAGTTCACACAGAAACACTTTTATAATCTTACTGTACAATTAAATCTTGTCAAAGTGTGAAGATAAAGGAATAAACCATACACTGTAAAGTTAATTTCTAACGTCATTTTTATGGATGCTTTTTTATGAACAGCCTGAACTTAGTTGAAATGAATGCAGTGGTCCCTCGCTATAACATGGTTCACCTTTCACAGTCGCTGTTTCGTGGATTTTTTTTAGTGCAATATTGCATGTTTTTTTTTACAGCGTATGAACATGCATTGTGTTCTGCGTCCTGATTGGCTAAGGGAGAACTCAAGCATTGTGTTCTGCGTCCTGATTGGCTAAGAGACTGTAGACCATTGTGTTCTGCGTCCTGATTGGCTAAGGGACTGTAGACCATTGTGTTCTGCGTCCTGATTGGCTAAGGGACTGTAGACCATTGTGTTCTGCGTCCTGATTGGCTAAGGGACTGTAGACCATTGTGTTCTGCGTCCTGATTGGCTAAGAGACTGTAGATCATTGTGTTCTGCGTCCTGATTGGCTAAGGGACTGTAGACCATTGTGTTCTGCGTCCTGATTGGCTAAGGGACTGTAGACCATTGTCAATCAATCTCCTCCGTGCTGTGTCTCCTGTTCAGTACAGAATGCGTTCGGCCAAATTTACATAAATGTTCGATCGCTAGCAGTGTGACTCTGAAGTGCTGTATGTTTGCAAGTTTTCTCCGACAAAACCCACAATGTCGACGAAACGTTCTGCACCGACAAAGGCACCTGCGGTCTCACCCAAAAGGTTTGAACTTTGAGAGTGTTTAAACAGGAGAGAAATGTGAGAAAATGTTAATGTCTGTCTGAGAAAAGTGTATAAAGTGTGTGGTGAGGGGTTTTACAGCCTTAAAACATATAGAATAATTGTAAAAAATAAAGTTGACTACTTCGCGGATTTCACGTAACCCCCGCGATAAACGAGGGACCACTAAGTTAAGTTAAGTTAAATGTCTCTTTCACAGTCTTTTCAATTTGATTAGAAACAGAACATGGTGAAAACCTTCTTTAAAAAGTGCAGAAAGGCCGAGCGGGGGCAACACTCAGCCTCCAGAGAGTTGCACAAATGTAAAAAGGAGGCGAATAACAGAAACACATATACAACAAGTGTGTTTACTGTATGCATCACCCTAACATTGCCAGTTCACCTTCAGAATCTAATAATTCAGTTTCACAAGATGATATTTGAAGGTCTGTCCGTAGCAGGGCTTCCCTCCACAAAGCAGTGGGTGTTGAGTTTGTCAGTGAAGAGGCCACGGTGTTAGGTTCACTGACTCTTGTTACATTATATAACAGGCCTGTGACTGGTGACTAAAACTCAGGATGTCTCAGGATGTCTCAGGATGTTGGAGAGGCCATTACATAAGAGTATATTGTCTTTTATTACTCACATACAGGACGATATATGGGGCACTCTTTTGATTTTTAAAAATATGACATGTCCAGTTATATGTGGTGCTCCATTTGAGTTTAAATGGCAGATCTGTGCGAGTTTCATCATGTCTGTTCAACTAAAGTAACTAAAGGTAAAGCTGCTATCTAGGAAAACTCATGCTTCAGTTTTCACACCTTAAAGTCCCTCAAACTAACTTCAACAGCAGTTTTAAAAAGATATTCAGTGCAATGATAGACACACAAATGTATAAATGAATTCATACATTGTTTAACAAGTATATATACTGTTCATTAGTGTGTGTTTGTATTTAATGGGCCTCACGGGTGAACTAATTAGTCTATGAGGTCACATTTCATTTCTCTAATAGTTTTCTCTTCTCTCAGGCTTTAAACAGGCTCATATATTTACACTATACGCTGAGTTCACTGCTTTATTGTCTGGGTATTTTTACTGTGAATGAGAGTTGAATGTAGCTGCACAACAGATAAATATAATGTGTCAACAGCTGTGATAAACAAACATCACACATATCAGTTTATTAATGGCAAAGAGAGGCCAAAGCCATAATAATAAATAATTAATTTACTTTAGCCCTTTAGATTTACTCTTATAACATAAAGTTAAAGTATTTTTTTCTAAGAGTCAGCTTTAGACAATACATACATAATGTAGAAGGGGCCCTCCAGTTACACATAGTTAGACGTTGCATTATTTATCATTTTCCAGCTGAAACTGAGTGATTTTTTCTTGTAGGTGTTAGCGAAATGGTCGTAGGCCTTCTTTACAAAGAGATGTTACAGAGACAACTCAGTTAGAACAGTGTTTACATAAAGAAAGAGTAGAAAGTACTTTTCTTTTTTCTTTTTGTTGGTCAAAAACAACAGAAAGCTTTGTATTCAAGCTTCTTGTTCTTCTACAAATTGCAATACTTCACTGATTGTACAAAGAGGGGTGAAATATATTGCTTAGATTTGAAAGAGTTCCTCAAGTTGTTGCCAGTTTTAGGCGTTTGTTTTTGTTTTTTTGACCACAAACCAATAGTCAGGTTTGAGATTACAGTCCTGCCTGCTTTCATACTTTGACTCTGCTCTTACTTTTGAGTGCAAAGCCATTTTCCACTTCTTTCACTTTCACACAAGACTCCTAAATTGCGCTGAGTGGAAGCAGCTTGATTGAAATTATAGGTGGAGCGGTGGTATTCAGGTAAATTGTAGGTCAGTGCTGCTGTAATGATTACTCGAATCAGATTCATATGAATGGACTGAGAAGGTAATGTTTGACCAATACCAAGAGTTTGGGGCTTGTTTGGACCCAGATTTGTTCATGTGAGGTTTTCCAGGGATCAGTCTGAAGTTCAAACATTGTAAGTTCAGATTGACGTCAAACTTCAATGACAAACTCAGGACTGATTCAGCAAAACTCGGTGAAGTGCTACGGAAATAAGCTTTGTTAATAAGTTTTTCCTTGAGGCTTAATAACAGTCCCTTTTATTCTGACTTTGTGTAATGCTCCTGTCTTTTTTTACATCTTACCTCATCCTAAAAGGTGCCCTGCTGATGTCAGGAGTTAGTAACACTGATTGGTTTGATGGATTGGATCAAGTCGAGGATAAATGTTGGACTGCCCAGACATTAAATCATTTTTAAGTGTGTGCTCAGCAGGAAATGCAATCACTTTTGGACCCGTCACAAGAAGAACTCTCTAGGAATGACACAAGGAAGCAGAATAAAGTGATGTTTTCCTTTTTGCTGCGTGGCTTGTGGAGCATAAATGGGGCACGAGGCTGAAAGAAGGAAAGTGTAGCACCCCTGGGTTCGATCCCGGGACAGGGCCAGGCCTTTCTGTGACATGTGCAATAGTCCTGGTTAATCAAAGGTTAAATAAAAAATAAAATAAAAAAGAATATTGGCTGAAGAAATTCCCATCAATATTACAAATTAGCATAAAAATGGATATTGAGATGATTTATTTTAGGCTTCATTTTACATCCTGTTTGAGAAAGAGGGAATGAGAAGAGGGAAATGAAATTGAGCAAGTGGACTCTCGTTTTAACTTGATAAACTCGAGTATGTGGCATGTGCTTTATCAGATGAGTCACCAAGCTGCCCACTTCGGTCTCAATTTAAAATCCTTTCATAAAGCCATTTCCCGCTTATTTTACTTCCACACAAAACTAAACTGCACACTGAGTGGAAAAGTGTGCACTACATCTATTATAAATATATCTTTCTTGCTGGTTTCTGCCCGGCGCTGATGCTTATCCCGTGGTCGGTGTTGGACGTCCAGCTCCAGCGGGGGTCTGCTCTGTAATGAGGCTAACCTTTCGCACGCTCCAGCTTCAGACGAGTGCCGTATTTATCTTAAAGGGCCGAATCGCCAAACAGAACCAATTAAAGGAACGCGTCATCACCCGCATCGCCCGAGCGGTCGACGGGAATCCCGTGACCTTCTCCGTAATTAGCCTCAGCTTCGATAACACACGTTTAATGACGGCGTAGTTAGCGGTAATTACAAAGACAACATGATTAGCGGTGATTACACCACTGTCCCACCGCTCTGATGAAGCGCAGCCAGCAGCACTTTAATCACTGTGGACCTTTTGATTAAAAAGATACCGTAATTAAAGAGGACAGAGGTTTATGAGGCGTGGGCCGACGGCTGCGACTCCCCTCCAGACTGGAGCCCAACAAGACGTGATTGAGTGTGTCCGGTATTGAGCGTTCAAGTAAAAACATGAATGTGCAGTGATTTTTATATCAACAAAGCAATCGCTCACCTCTTTGTGGCGGTCTACTGTCAATTTCTAATCAACTTTAATCGCTACAGAGCAAAAACTTGATCAAAACAGCCTCGCACCATCACACTACCGCCACCATATTTGGCTGTTGATGTGATTCTTTTTCCAGATTTTTTACCAGATTCCAAAAAGTTCAACAGAATCTAGTCCCAAAAGTCTCAGGGATCATCAAGATTCGTCAAGATTTTAGAAAAGTGAGACGAGCCTTGATGTTTTTGTGGTTTTTGCCTTGGAACTCGGTCGTAGATGCCGTTTTTACCCCGTCCTCTTGGTTGGATCATGAACTCTGACCTTAACTGAGACAAGTGAGGCCTGCAGTTCTTTAAATGTTGTTGTGTGCTCTTTTTGACCTCTTGGATGAGTTGTTGCTGTGCTCTTTGGGTAATTTTGGTCGGCTGGCCACTCTTGGGAAGGTTCACCATTTTCTCTATTTGTGGATAATGGCTCCCAAAGCTTTAGAAATGGCTCTGTAACCCTTTCCAGACTGATAGATGTCAATTACTTTGTTTCTCATCTGCTAATTCATGATTTAACAAGAGGGGCAATTACTTTGTCTCATTGGATTACGTAGGTTTGTGTAGCTTTTTTCCCTTAATAAATAAAATCATCTCTTAAAAACTGCATTTTGTGTTTTTTACATGAGTTATCTTTTCTATCTGAAACATTTATGTGTGACAAATGTGCAAAAAGTAAGAAATCAGGAAGTTATATAATCCTGCTGCAGGTAATTCTTGTTGGGTGTGTGACTGCTATCTAACTCTTGGCTATGAACCATTTGTTAACACTCAGCTGAGTCAGAAATAGGCCTCTTTTATTTTTAGTCCTCTTTTTCTGCAGCAATTTATGGAAAGCTCTCAGGGCTGTGTGTGTGGAGAGTCTTTATGTGTTCCTGGCTGCATTTATTGGTAAAATTAAGAAATGTAACACGGCCATGGGACCAATCCGTCTCTCTGTTGGAAATCTGAGAGCTTAAAACAAAGCTGTTATGAACAAAAATAGATTCAGACCCAGCAATCAGACACTTATTTTATTAAAGGCAGTGTCAATAAAATAAATCAAATAGACAAGTGACACCATTAGATAAAACCTAAGTGCAGTTTAAGTTACTTTGGGCAATCGGCCCCAAGACAAAGAGAAAAAGTGCAGCAATAAAGGTTTATCATGATACTGAGATATACATTCAACAAGTAAAAAGTCAATAAAAGTCCACAGAGTCAAGGAAAACACATGGTATTTAATGTATAGAGGCACTAGACTAATATATTTGCATGTGGAGAGGAAAAAAACATGTAAAAAAAACGACTTACTGTTCATAAAGACTCATTTTCCATAATATACAGGGTTGCTAATGTAAAATCTAACCTAATAGACAATGTGTATATCTCAACCTTGTCACATGACCCTCAGATTGTTCAACCTCTGCACTACATCAGCACAAACGTAGCTTTCAAAGAGCTATAGTCGCACCAGTTTATTCGTCCGAACAATTCGCTCTCGTCATTCCAAGTCCATTACTGCTCCGTTTCAGTCTCGAGTGAAATCAAACCACCTTCACACATTTCTTCTTCTCTTGTTTTGCCGCAGATTGAACGTATTTATTTAACGCCGCTCAAGGTCGAGTCGCCGGTGACAGCCTCAGATGAAAGCCGCACTAAAAGCCGTCATCATGTAAAGTCTCGTCGTCTTCTCGGGCCATTAATACGTCAGGTCAGAGCTGTCGGTGTCGCCGCGGCCAAACCCCGGCGCACCTTCACGCAGGTTGCCGTGGAAACTGGGAAAAGTGAACGCTCCGGCGCTCGGCTGGGCTTTTCATCCGCGAGCGAAGGGGTCACTCGTCGTCCGCACACTCAGGGTTTAAATGGCATGTTTCTGCAGAGCGGCTTTTACAGATGAGACTCTGAGACGCTGAGATTGAGGAGGACAGTGTCTCTAACGATCCTCCGATGTGTTCATTTTACAGGAAGCCCCTTGGATCACTTCTTGTTCAGTTGTGGAACAGCTTATGAGAGTGGTTTTGGTTTTTTAAATGTATTTTTACCTGGTTGTCCACGTCCAGGTTAATATGTTTTCACTTCAAAAAGCATTTTATTGGATTTGTTTTCATGTAGCATCCACACGACTTTAGAACCTGCGACAAAGTAAAGTTGGAATTTAAATTTGGAATGGAAGGTTTCATCTTCATTTAAGTTTTACAAAAGTTTCTTTAACATTATTTTTCCTCCTTTTATGGAAGTGGGTTTTAGTTGGATTTGAACAGGTTTTAGATGGATTTGAACAGGTTTTTGTCAGATTTGAACAGGTTTTAGTTGGAGTCAAACATGTTTTAGCCAGATTTTAACAGATTTAGGGGATTTGAACAGGTTTTAGATGGATTTGAACATGTTTTTGTCAGATTTGAACAGGTTTTAGTTGGATTCAAACAGGTTTTAGATGGATTTGAACAGGTTTTTGTCAGATTTTAACAGGTTTTAGATGGATTTGAACAGATTTTAGTGGATTTTAACAGGTTTTAGCTGGATTTTAACAGGTTTTTGTCAGATTTGAACAGGTTTTAGTTGGATTCAAACATGTTTTAGCCAGATTTGAACAGATTTTTGTGGATTTTAACAGGTTTTAGCTGGATTCTAACAGGTTTTTGAAGGATCTGAACAGGTTTTATTTTAATTCCAACAGGTATTAGGTGGATTTGAACATATTTTATTTATCTTTGCAGCAAAAACTGGCTTAACCTATAAAACGTAATGCCATCACCTTCTGAATGTATTGGAGGGCCACATAAAACTTTTGCAAAGGGCCGCATTTGTTTGTCAATCTTATAGTAAATCACTCATTCATTTATTTATTTATCTTCTACCACTTGGTCCCATTGGGGGTCGCAGCGACTGATCAGCTTTGGGCCAGAGGGGTACACACTTTAAACAGTTTGATTTTCCTCAAAAGTCTCACTCATAATAGATCTCAGTCAGTGTTTTCTTGACCACGAAACTATTTAGAGGAAAAACAGAGCAAAAAATCTGTCTGAACTTACAGTGTAATAGAATTCAAACAAGTGACAACAATTCTTGGCTAAATACCAAAAGAATTTGCTGGTGTCTGTGGGATTAGTGCAGGTTTCTCGGTTGGTATCAAATGCAGAGTTTAAAGAGCCGTCGGGAAGATTCAGTGGAGTGTCTCAGATTGTTCCTTTGTAATTCCAGGTGGGGGACTCAGGGGGACTTCACCACGACCCATCCCTTGCCTTCAGTCAAAGTAAAGCTGTTCACAGAGAGCACCGGGGTCCTGGCTCTGGAGGACAAGGAGCTGGGCCGGGTGAGTTCACAAATCCAAAGCTCATCGGCCAAACGTTAGCAGAAAAAGGGCAGAAAAAGGGCAGAAAAAGGGCAGAAAAAGGGCAGAGTTTGAAAAGCACAAATTATAAAGTTTGTCAGGTGTTGCTTGCTGTTTTTTTTTTACTGTGGACAGAGAAGAAGTGATTGAGCAGCCTGTAATTACTGTTATGCTAAAAACCAAGCCATGAAACTACTCTTTAAAGCTAGCAACTAGTGTCAGGAAAATGGCTAAACACGTCTATTCTAATCCTCACTTCAGCAAACGACTAAAAGCAAAGAAACTGTCACTGTCTCTTCTCTTCATAAGCATCTTCTAATTCCTTCAAAACAAAATGACGCAGGATGCATCTAAAATTAAATGATGAAGTATTCCAGACAGATTTTATATTAACCGAACACCAAAGTAGTTTCTAATCGACAATGCTGCAATGATTTTAAAGAATAATGTGTGTCTATTCATTCAAGTTGAGGGTTTAGTTCAACCTTTAACCTTTCTGTCCCGTCTGAACCCTCCAGGTGATCCTCAACCCGACCACGAACGGGCCAAAGCAGGCCGAGTTTCACCGGATGGTCGTCCCCAAAAACAGCCAGGACACAGACCTGAAGATCAAACTGGCCGTTCGTATGGACAAACCGCCCAACATGAAGCACAGTGGGTGAGTTTTAATCATCTCCAGTATATTTCACTTCAATCCCTGCTTTACTTACTATTTTATATGGGCTTCAGGCGATAAAATAATAATAAAATGATATGCGTTCAGTTTATTCTGCCTTTTATTCTCCTTATCGTCTCAATTTTCTCACTCTCTTTGTTTGCGCGTCATTGTCTTCTTCACCCTTTGAGTAAAAAACAACGTGAAGTAAATTAAAAGTATAATATTGCATACAAATGATGCCAATTTGTGAAGTATTTGTGACACAGAGCAGACGGACAGCTCCCTCTTCTGGTTGAATACAAGAAATACAACTGATTTTCTTCTCAATCTCGACAGAAACCTCTTTATAGTTCAGTTTTGCATGTTTTTATTTATGCATCTGGTTTTAGTTTTGTAATTGATGTGGCGTTTTTAGCTGAAGGTTAGGTTTACAGGTTTTATTCTTGTTGTTAGTAGGATTCATTCATTCATAGTACTTATATGGGAGCCTTGTATGTCTATTTGCCCTGCTCTGGATTTACATTTTTGCATTTTCCTGTCCATCTTCTAATGCAACTGAAGACACTAGAAGCAGTATGCAGCCTCTGAGCAATGCTTGAAGACCCTCAGATCTTAGACCAGTATCGTATCGGTACCGACTGTAGGATTAGACTTTTGTGCATATTTTTCAAGGCTTTTGAGGAAACTAGAAGCTGGAAAAAACTCAAAGGGTCTGCTCTTTTTGGAGGTGAAAGTCGGGACCTTTATTCCGTGCGCTGTCACTTTGCTGCTGTTTCCTTTCTCCTTTTTCTTCATGTAAACTGATACTGTTTGGAAAGAATTCTCAGTAACAAAGACAAATTAACTACGCTAAAAAATCTTTAATTTATTTCCTACTTCTTATCCAGCCATCCATTCTAACATTCATTTTCTATCGGCCATTTACAGTCTCTAATGAATCAACTTCATTGTTCCAGAGGGAAATTTGTCTTGAGCTAAAGTGCAATGCAGCTACAAAACATTACAACGATAACATCCCATAAAACACGCAGCGTTTCATAATAAACTGTATATCTCATAAAATCATAACGTGTGGAAATTAAAATAAAGTGCTCGTAAAGTAGAAAGGGGTGCAAACCACTCAATAATCAATACGTTACTGATATCTGCGGATGCTTCATGATATTAAGTAGAAGTAGTTAAAAAGTGGCATTTCCTGCACTTCTCTCTTTATAACAGCAGATGGCACCAGAGTTTTATTTTGAAACTATCTGCCTTGACTTGAGCTGAGAACACGTGGTCGTTCTCTGACGGGACATTAAATGAAAGTTGAGGGAAGTGTCCAGCCCATAGCCACTTAAAAAAAAGCAATTTCTTCTTTTATGACTTTGAAGAACTGGATAAAAATGAAAAAGTCACAAGATCTTGATGGAGAGACCACGTGGAGAGCTGCAGCTCGTGGTGAGTTAGTTTTTAGTTTCAGCTAAAGCTAAGCATAGGCCCAACTCATTCAAATAAAAACACTTCAAACTCAAAAAACTAAACATAAAACTATTTAAATAATGAATAAATAATAAATAGTCATGTTAATATTAAACAAATATACTAGATTGGTGTGGATGCAAATATATTAGTTTTAGAAGTAAATTATAATAAAGAATATAACAAATAATAATAAAAACGTTCCAGTGCATTTTTACCAAGTGGTAATGTTTTTGCAGGAGAAATAAATATAATATAAATATAACTAAAGATGCTCTGCAGATTAAGAGTTGGGCAGGCATTTTTTTTAAACAATTTTATCTCACTTTTTTCAGTTGAATTTGACTCTAAAGCTCTCATTTTTTAATTAATAATAGGTCAATATCATCTCTAACAGGTTTGATATTCTGCCATTTATTTTTGGACTGGTGCAGTTCCGTCTAATAGCCACTAGAGGTCAGTGTTAGTCCTCCATAACACTTTTCCATCTCCATCTTCAGCTCTCGTGCATATATTTAAAACCTTTGCTGTCATTATTTAAAATAAATTCACAAAGTGCCATTTACCTGCAGCAGGAGTCATCTTTTTGACAGTTATTTTAATGCCAGGTCCTTGATTAACAGCTCATTCAGCACAATTTTAATAACAAATCCTGTCTATTTTTTTACATTTACT
>JAWCTZ010001041.1:0-25635 GCA_036850595.1 Rhyacichthys aspro | reverse complement strand
GAGACACTGTATTCTGGCCATTTATATTACATTTTTCATACATTTTTTAGCAGTATGCAGAGTTGTACATGCAGAAAACTTAGCACTTTGGATCTAGAGTCGACTAAAATGTAAACAAAACCCGCCCTAGGCTTTAGGGGAGTGTGAAGAAATGTTGCATGTTTAATTCTTAAAGACTGATGTGGTGGCTCATTTTACCAGGTTATTTTCATTATGTGACACTGAACTATGCAGATGCAAGATAGTTGTATGCCTGAAACTATATCTTCATAAATATAAGCCAAAAAATGTTAAAATGTGTGTGACCTTAAATGAAAACTGTAAAACTGTTTAATCTTGTAGCCTAAGTGAATTTAAATTATAAAGGCCAATGATCAAACTGTCTCTTCCAGAGTTTAAATGAGTTTTGCTTTGAACATTATATACACTTAATTTTTTAATCTTTTGGCATTTGACAAATATTGCAAGTAGCATAATTAGTTGTCTTTTCACGACCTATTAAGCGAATCCGAAGGCAATTTCTGACTAACGTCTACAAAAATGTAAATCAGTTATGTTCCAATACTATCCAGACACTCTGCAGGAGCCTGAAGAAAATTAGATCGAGCTTTTCAGTTATTTTGTATGTGTAAATTGAATACTGTCTTATTGTTTTTTCAGTGCCACCTGCTGTATAGACAGTAGCTGAGAATATGCATGGATTTTGTGAAATATTCTGTTCCCATAAATAATTTGTAGGGCAATTTTTAAAAACAAATATCCAATACTTCCTTGAAAAAGCGACTATTGGGTGTGTTTACTTATTAAGAATTTTTATTTTTATTATCAATAATTATTGAATGTTACACAAAAGTGTGTAACAACTTAAATGATAAATAGCGTTTCCCACAGCAGGAGTGAAGCAAGTTATGACCTTTGACATGAAGCCAAAGATGGGAAGAAAAAGGTGGAGAAGGAAAGCTTGCAATTAGCGGCATGTTAGTTTTGTAATACATCAGTGGGACGATCTTTCACCTGCTCAGTTCACCAGCAACTGTCAGACACCAGGACATGCAGTATACATTAGGTCTGTGCAATTAATCGAATTTTCAATTTCAGTTTCAATTTTGGCTCCCAACGATCACAAAACATATGTAATTGAATTTTGCTTTACTCTTCTGCTGACAAATTTACCCTCTGTGGTACCTTTATTACCCAAAATATCTTTATCAAAAAGGTAAGGCAAAAGTGGGCTACTTCCTGTTTATTCACTGAGGTTAACTGGTGTGTATGCAGAAAGTTTCAAGGGAGCAAGTGTATATATAATATTTAGCGCCTCTATGACACGCATCATGGTAAAGAATACAACAACTGCAAGAGAGAAGAAAACGAATTGTTAGGAGGTCTGAGGAAACACCAGTCTCTTTTTACCCATAGCTGAGAAGCCAGTGATGCAGCAGTGAACATTAGCTAGGTTACTGCTAGCAATAAAACATTAGTATCAAAGCCATATTGTGAAGGTGAGTTCATGAAAATACCTATGCTAAAGTCTGCAGAATGCAAAATACGCCTGCGAAGCAACGGGCTTTTGCCAACATTAGCCTTTTTCAGTTGCGATTGATGATGTAATTGTACTTCTTTGCATTAAAACAAAGACATGAATTGGAGTTGTACTTTAAAGGTTATTATGCTATTTCACTGGTCTGGCCCACTTCAGATGGGATAGGGTTGTATGTGGCCCCTGAACTAAAACAAGTTAGACACTCCTGATTTAAACACACTCATTGATGAGGAGCATGGCTTCTTTTTGGAATATATTACATTCAAAGGTTGCTATACATAGGAAGGAAACCTATATCTGCAATAAACTACACCCAAAAATCCTTACTTTGGGATGAGGTTGCATAATGAATACGAGTTGCTGAGTAGCTTTGGCTGTGGTTCTATTTTTTTCCCCTTACATTTTTCTGACTTTGCTGTTTTCATTCACATTCAGATGAATCACAGTCTGTCAGTGTCCTCTGCTGAGATCGAGATACCTTTCCGAGCCCTGCAGTTTTTCAGCTTATCTTACAAACCCACTCGCGGGAATTGATTAATTCATCACCGTGAGCTGTTTTTAATTACAGTGTCAAATGATCTGTTAATGGACAAAGTGAAATCTATTACATCATTCTATATATAAGCGAGTCTTCAGTGTCAAAGCCAACAATCCCCTGTCTCCAGTGGCTGGGGTCATACAGGATTACTGATATATGAAACTGAAGCATAAGCAACACTTAATTACCTCTCGGCTGCTCACTTATCAGCGTCGAACTCTAATCCTACGGCTGGGACACCGTTTGACACCGCTTTACAAGGCAGACTTGCTTCCAGGCCTCAAGTACCAGACAGACCGGGACGTTTTAATTTACGTCTCACCCTTAAAAATGTTATTAAATGCAGTGTTTTGCTTGACATTAACGCCATCAAATGAGATCTAAATGTGAAAAGTATGGAAGCTTGACACTGCTGTGAATAATGAGTGTTGTAGTTGCCAGGCTGCACAGTGAACACAGTGCCCCAAGGTTGAAAAGTGCTTTCAGTGCGTTTGGCCTAAAACGATAGCGCAGCACATATTATAATGGCATTCTACCTCACGTCAGGTGAATGTTGATATGTGCTGTGTTATCACTTCCACTGAGACTCTTTGAAGGCTTTTCCTCAACTTTGTACTTGATTTCATACATGAAATTTTAATCTCCAGATCAAAGCTGAGGGCCTCAATTATCAAGCTTTCTCCAACATATGTCTAGACTAACTTTCTTTCTTCATTTTTTGTTTGGTTGAATTATGAGAAAGCAGAAATCATATCTTTTCCTTGATTGGTTAAAATGCACAAGTTTAGCCAGAGAGCCTTAAGTCTATTCAAGAAACCTGTCTGTGTCATCATCACGCAGTTAGTTCATGGAAAGCAAAAATACATATGGCACTGGCATATCACAAGAATAGTGGTTTGTCTCTGCTGAATATTTCATACATCTTAACACTGTCTAGTGCAAAGTGTTCACTGATAAACCTCCTGCATAAGAAATAATGATCCAGATGAACTATACTAACACAATAGTGATAGACACACGGAAACATATTAAGACACTGTTAACTCTTATCTACAATATTTATTGTAATATAATATGTTGTTAGTTATACTGTGTTAGTGTGCCTCATTGTCTGTGATTAGGTTAGCCACGCTAAAGAGCCACTGATAAAATTTGTATCTCTATATTTTTCTTTACATGCTGGGCATTTGATTTAAAATGAAATGATTATAAAGGCTGAAACAACGACAGGAAAAGTCTATTTATGAATTTGTCTTTGTAAGTAGCCTGGTATTTACAGACTTACTTACTATATATGCAATGTTACATGTTATATTGTTATAATTTCTCTGATGAACTGTCATCTCACAACCATATCCCACTCAGGCAACAGCAACAAGTAATAAAACAGTCCTGAATGAGATCTGAGCTATGGCTAGAGAAAAATAGTCAGCAAATAAATGTCAACAAAAGAGTGTCCATTTGATTTGCGTTGCTTCTGTATCAGATCTAAATTCTGTGGGACAAAACAAAATCAGGCAACTGAAAACGGTCTATAGTCCACAGACTAAAATATAGCTTTATCTATTGCAGTTAGAGACAATACCCTTAACTGTAAAATGTTGAGTTATTCTCATCCCACCTTGGTCAATGGCTATATCTTTTATGCTACAAGTGCCTTTTAAAGTAGGTCTGCAAGATATGTGGAAATGTACCTTTCTGCCTGTTGGCAAAAGCTCATATATTGGAGGCTGGATGTAACCAGAAGCATGGCTTGGAAATTGACTTTACGTGCCACGCAAATGCCATTATGGCAAAATATCAACATATAGCAAGATGAAAATGTTGTTTATGCAATATTACACAATTTCATGGAACTAATAATATGCTCTTTTCACATTAAACTGGCTAAAGTGAAAGTTTGGCAACCAAATCTGCTCTAACCCTGCTTCTTACCCAGAGAGCTGATTTGGCCCAGTGGGGACTTTGGCCTGATCCGGTAACCACGGCTCATTAAAATATTACCTTACACCACGCGTTCACTGTGAACAACGCTGTCCGAGCTGCACAAGCCGATTTCTACTTTCTACGTTTCCGATCCCCTCGATCCCTTTTAACCACACATAACACTCTTTTCTACTTAGAGCTGCCCATATTCAGCTGGCCTCCAGGATGAGCCATGCACATATGTTGGGGGAGGGGGGAGAGTGGAGGATATTAAACATAAAATCGTGAGTCCACAGTGCGATCAGAGCACCACTCGCAGTAATTCCTCTAACAGCTTCTCTCCAAAAGCCCGAAGTATTAGAGCCGCAGAGAAGCGCCGCTCTGTGTGTGCAGTCTTAATGTAAGGTGGCGGATTAAACACAGCTCAGAGACACAGACCAGGTCATGCATTAGGAATCACCTGATTGGCCCAATAGATGTGCTTCAGTAAAAAACTTAAGGTTTAATCAATCCAGTTTGCAGTCTGTTTGCAGAGTATTAAAGGAGAGAGCCTTTTAGGAAGCAAAATACACTCGAAAAATAACTGCCAACAACATGGTAGAACTTAGGATTTAGTCTTTTTAAAGCATGCACAAGCACAGTTTTTTTTTTTTGTTTTTTTTTTTGAGAGGGCATGGCTGGTCTGTTTTCTTCTTTCTTAGTGTTTCAACTGGGGAAGTGTAAAATGCTAAAAGATGACAATGTTGAAAGATGTGTGAATTTGTGTTGTGACTGGTTCCCGTGATGTTTCCTGAGATGGTGTCTTCACACTTGTAGTCCGCTTATTTAGCAGAAAACAATGCTTTTAGTTTGGTGCGTTGCAAAAAGCCTCAGTCCACCTAGCGTTAACAATGGGCATTTTAAATTGCAGACTAAATAACAAAACCACAACAAACACAGCAAGTGCGAACACACCTTTGATTAGTGGAAAATCTGGAGAGCCATGTGCACTGTGACTACGAAAGTGTGGTTATTCTTCAGTTTTTAGATGTTAGAAAAAATGAGCAAAAATAAAAGTGTGCTGTGAAGTAATGGTAATGTAATGCAATGTGATTCATTGCTGCAAACACTAAATGATTAAATTTTTATGTTTTAGTTTTAATTGGTTGTGCAAAAATGATTCCTCTGTGAAAAATAATAACTGATACACAGTGAAGTTATAAATACATAAACCAGCTTGTGTAGAAACCGACATCTGGCCAGGCATTTGTCCGGTGGCCTGGAGCCAATCTCATGCAGTGCACATGTACAGCAGCTGTGAGCATTACGTTACCGGCAGCAGGCAGCCCACAGGTCAATGCACACTTGTTTACATGCTGGAAAAAAAAAACAACTGTATTGGTCCAGTGAGCAGTTTGTTCCTTGGGATCTGAAACTACCTTAATACATCTTCCAAGATATTAGCTTTTAATTCAGTGCTTTTCCCGGACATAGTGACACCACATTATGTGCTATGATTGAACTGTCAGCTATCAAGATCAATGATGTGATAAATAACACTTCATGATTCACAAATTAGAGTGAGCGAGAGGAGCAGTGTGAAAAGAAAGTCGTGGTGAAGAAACAAAAACTGTGAGTAAAGTTGAGTACAGTGACAGGATTCAGAGTGGTGACAGCAGATCTAAGGCAACAGCATGTCAATGGAGCACTATTTCTATATATGCTCTTAATCACCTTTCAATGACTGATGTGTTTCTGACAGTGAGAATCGAGGCGGCAGAAGATGACAACAGCCTTGTTCACTTTAATGAGACAGTTCAAAGTATGAAAATAGATCTCTCCATTTATGCATTGTCTGAGTGATGACATGTTCTCAAACATTCTCAGAATTTTATAGAAAACTAATCAAAGTGAGCTGAAATGTTTGCCTCAAACAATTCAACCTATATGACTGAATACTGATATATGAAATCACTGCAGTTATTTATATGGTTCAGCTGCAAGACATGTATTCCTATCTCATGCAATCAGAAGCCTCTTATTTGTCAAATAACCATACTGGAAGACAACTAGTCACGGAAACATGGTAAACTGTTTCAGAAGGGTCAACGTATTGGCCTGCATCATCTACCCACTTCTGTTTTTACAGCACATTTTGGCCACAACTAAGGAGAGTGCAGTTTAGAAATTGACTAATGCATTACTGAAACCTGTATGGACAGTGGTGAACCAAAACATCTGAGACAGAAAAAAGAAATTTCCTAAAAATCAGTCAAGCATTTGGTGAAAAGTCCCAATTTAAAGCTGGTTACATTTAGTTCCTGTTTAGACCTGTTATTCTTGATTTAGTCACGATTCAGTCTTTAATTCAGCTCCTGCTTTGACGACTGGAAGTTAGTCCAGGGCCTTGCATTTCTTTACATTTTCTAAATCCGATTTCATTAATTGTATCAAAGAGCATTCAAGTATTGCAGCTCATGTCGATTCACATTCAAAATAGTTACTGCATATTGAATATTATTCTAACATTGTGCAGCCCTAGCCCGAATTTTTTTTAAATTAGGTCCAAACCTTATTGTGTGAAATCTGCAGGGGAATGTCGACTGACCAACGCTCAAGCAAGTCCAACGCTGGTGCAAAAATATTAGCAAGTAAATCTATCATTTAGCCTACTATAGATGTACTTCTCCCTTTAAATTAAAAGCCCTGTGCCATTAAAGAGGACGGGGTTGCTTTATTGTGGTGAAATAATCATGGAAATGGTTAGTGCAAGCTTTGTAATAATCAAGCAAAAGAGCTGTAAACCATGCACAGGCTACATCACAAACAAAACAAGAAACAAGTTTAGACCCCTTTTTTCTCTCGTTTGGGTCTTACTTTCACAAACCTTTAACTTTGTGCTAAAGTTATGACTACCAGTGTATGTCAGACCTGGACCTTAATGGCTTCAGCTAGTACTACTTACAAAACACAAAGAAAAGTCTTACACAAAAAAAGTCTAAAACAATGGAACCACATGAGGGAAAGAATGATGCCTAGCGCCTAAAACTCTCTGATGTTGGCCAGGCAGTGTAGTTGTACCTTCATTAATAAAAGAAAAAAAATAAAGCGACTGATCCCTCTTTGATCAACCATCCATTGTGTGACTAAAATAGTTGCGACCGTTTCCCCAGTTTTTCATCCAGGATTTATTTAGCTCGTGACTCTGCATGTTAATACTTGATTACAGTGTGTATGCTAAGTGGATTGTATAAGCTTGTTTAGCATAATCTCAAAGGTGTAAGCATATGCACCGAAGCGCACTCAAAGCCCGACACTCACACAGACACAGAGGTTGAAACTGCTCGCGGTTGTCTCTCTGCTAACAGATGCTAAAGCTTAAGTTGATCCCTGGGCTTACTTTACAATTAAATGGTGTGTTTTACACTTACAGTCAAACACCCAACTTTATATGTGCTTTTAACAAACCTTCCACTGTTAATGTTTGGAAATTTAGTGGAAGCTGACTACTTCAATTCCCATTTGAAGGATTATCTCCAGGAGCCAAATCCCTGTTTTTTACTGAAGAGCAATCTGAACAAAGTCATGTTGTTTACACAGTAGTGATAGTAATATAGTAGTGACACTTTGTACTGCCACATCATTTGTCCGAATCAGCTGTGGCTGAATGGCAATTACATAGCTCTGAGGGGGATGAGATGGATTTTTGTAAACTTATTCTGGGATTTTGTGAACTCACAAATCTTGTAAGAATCCAGCAGCTACACAACACCATACATGCTCACTGGACGCATTTAAATGAACACCTCACTAGTATTACAACAGGATACAGGCTAAATCATGTGTTCTGTTTTTCATCTATGGCTTTTTATCCTCTGCTATTGATGACCAATTAACATAGAAATTCAGTAACAAAACTGTGATGTCATAATACAATACTTGGTGATATGACATTAGAAATCCTGGTGAGGAAAACAAGTGGTAAGCTATAGAAGCAATATCTGTATTGATGCCATTAATATAAACTGGCTTCAAAAGTTGCTCCATGAATAAACTTACAGAAGCATTTTAACCACTGCCAATTTCCTTACCCATGCCTCCCTGCTTATTCCCTATCTCTGCCTTAAACATCTCCAGCCACCCCTTCTTCTCCTGCCCTCGCTCCCCTCTGCTCCAAGCTCCTCTCTGGCAGCTGTCTGTTCGTCTACCTGTGGGTACAGTATCAGCTTGCATACAGGGATGTGTACTGTACAAAAATAAGCCTCTTTCCCGCACTACTGTTTTGCAGCAGAGGTGCAGATAAGGAAGCGAGGGGTCTGCTTTGAGGATGACCTTTTTCATGGGGGAAGAGCAACAGCACACCTAGGCATTAGCATGGATCAAGAGAATAATCAGGGAACCTGAATTGGAAATATGCACAGAGGAAAGAAACAACAACATCTGCAAAGCCAATGCAGCTTTGCTTTGAGGGCAAAGTAGTCCAAGAATATATCTAGAAATTGTATCTTATTTTAAATGTGCATATTTGTGTTTGTCTTCTCTCATCTTGTGTTCTTTCATCAGATTTCCATTCTGTCTCTCTTGAAAATGATCAAAGCTTTCCCACCTCCCTAGTTCCTCCTTTGTTGTCCCCTGCATTCAATTCTCATGTAAAACAACATGCGGCCACATTCCCTCCACTCAAGTGTGCCGATGTACAAGATACACTCCTGCTGGAATATCATCTCAATAATGAAGTCACACTTCACATGACACGCTACACAACACACAAACAGTGCACGAGCAAAGTGGCTATCCAAGAAGCCTGCAATCACTGTAAATGTAACAGAAATCTCGACTTAAAATCAAAATAATGTCACAATCTTGATGCTCAAAATCAAATGGGGCGTTGGCATTTTCTCCCCAGACATTCTCCAGCAAAGGATATTCTGCAGGGGCCTAGCACAACCTTGGGAGGAGTTTTCTATGAATGAAGGTGATTCTCCAGAGGATCTCCCACAGTGGGCTTGCTGATGTGTATGCTCTGTGACTGGTGCTGTAAGCGGAGTACACATAGCACAGAAGCTTGTTATTTTTTTCCACTGCTGCCAGGTTTTGATCGAGGTAGTTATGCATCATCCCATGATCCCACACGCCCCTTTGTATGACCACAAATCTTTGGACATCCCCCAAATTGGACCAGAAATTGAACAAATATTACTCTTACATCTCACTTCTCTGATTCTTCTAGTCTTAGTTGTTTTCTTAGTCCTGTTCTGTGGCGTGATAAAGGAATGAGTGTAATGTGTCAAAAACACAAACATAAAACAAAATGGACAGATTCAGCGAGGCATGATGCATAGAGCTAAGGGGAGAAACTGAGACTGCAAACACTTACAGCTAGACGAATGTTTGATAGTGTTGCTTTTTTTTTTTTTATACATATCCCCATCGTTCAACATGTGACACATTTCATTAAATCATTTCTCATGTGACATTGGTTTTGGTGTTGCTTATTTTTCAACTGTCATTTTCCGACATCTGTCATAAGCAGAGGAGGAAACTTGGGAAAATTCCAGTCACAGTGCTAGAAAAATATGGCATATACATTTCTTTAGTTCTACTCTAAATGGCAGCACATTTGTCCCTGCATAAAATTGAAGCTATTTCCAGATGGTTACATTTGTGACAGTTGCAAAGAGCTAAGGTTCTCTTTTGTTATGATGTCTTTTTCATTGCTAAACACAGATGTGGCGTTGACTACATGTGTAAAAAATAGAAAGATGTAAATATTATGACTGAGGGCATTCAAATGAGTCATGCTGCTTAATTTGCTGAGGTCAATACTATGTAACTCGCAGAAGTCATACCATTACCAGTTTCTTAGGCTAGATACATAGCAGCACAGCACACAACTTCTGCCGATGCAGTCTATTTATTTTCAAACAACTGACAAAGCTATTATTATTGTTTGAGTAAGAAATATCCAGCAGGTGTACAATTATAATTGTAATCTAGGGCTGGCTCCAGCATTTTGTTCCATCTTTGCATTACTGGAAAAAGTAGCCTACAATAACGCCCTGGTATTACACACAGTAAATTATAGAAGTTAAATATATATATATATTGCAAATTCAGCGGGTGAAGAAACTCTTGCTGCATTATATTAAAGTAATTGCAGTTTGTGGCAAAGCAACCTCCTGCAGTAAGCCACAGCTTACACTTAGAGGCAGGTTATACAGCAACAGAAAATAATTGTGTGTTTTGGCTGATAGGGGCTTTTTAAAATGCCCTCAGGGGTCTAAGAGATGTGTGCTGTGCAAAATATGAAGATGGTAGAATGACAAAATTCTGTATTTATTGCTCTACATAAATTCACACTGATGATATACTATTAGCATTGAACATACATTAATATTGAGTTTCTGAATTCAGCACTGCCCCAGAACACTCTAGATATACTACAGCATGGACCACAAGTAACCACTGCCTTGTGGCCACCAGTGGTTACTTGTGGTGTTGCAGCAAAATTTCCCAAAAATTTATTTTTCCTTTAGACAATCAAGCAATTTAAAAATATCCATCTGGTGTAAGACTGACAGGACAGCTATGACTTTAAAAATAATGGCTATTTTCATATCACCATATGTCCTGCATATAAGGCCGTTGGTAAAACCAATCACATTAAAAATGACAGTGGGCAAAGCCCAGCATGTGCAAGAGCTGTAGTGGCCCTGCTCCATAAAAGTTGAATGAAGAAATAAAATAAAAACAAAAAAACATTGAATTCAGTGATAGATTCAGGACTCAGATACATCCATGAAACAGACGCCTACCATTCCTTTTTTCCCCGTGTAATCATTGCGATGTTAGCAGAAGTAAGGTATAGCAAGCCTCTACTGGATTCAAAGACATACTACGGCAATTTTAGATTTTAGGCAACAGGGCATCATTTAGGAAACATTTGTGTCATGCAAACGTCACATTAGGCTTTGGAATCAGTGCAAATAAAATATTTACTCACAAATCCACAGAAACACCTCGTCATCACCCAAACCAGCTCGAGAGTGACAAGGCAAGTGGGCGGTGTTTTGAGTGCTACTTGAGACAGTGTGAAGGCTGCTTGTGAGGCTGGTTAATGAATTGGCAAAAGTCCCTCGTGCCCTCTGCCAAACAGCACAATGTGTCAAAAATGCTGCCCTGGCATCTATTCTGACTACAGGAGAGCCCAACCCTTCTTTTATTTTTTCACTTATTTGTTGTCTCTTTTTTCACTATCTTGTTTTTCACCTGAAGAGTAGCATGTTTAATTACCTCTGGGCCATTCATTACCAATGACACCTAGCTCGTTGCACTGCGGCGATATTCACCACGCGGTAGGGTTTGCCTTCACACTGTGTTTTTTATTGATGAAAAGCAAGATAGAAGGAGGAAAGCTTTTATCTTTTGACAAAACGCTATGCCGGGGCATGAATATCTGCTTTTATTGTCAGACTATCTTTTGGGTGAAGAATCTTTTTAAAGGAGTTGGTCTTGCATGAGAGCGCACTGAGACAAAGTTTGATCTGTGAATCAGCCGGAGGAGGCAGTGACGTGAGAAAGATTCATGGCGCTGAAAAGAGGATCAAACCAAAAGAAGGCATTACATCGAAGAAACAACTGCTTTGCATCTCTACTTCTGACGATGCCTTTGCGTGCCTGAGGACAAAACGTTTTCCACATCTCTTTACTTTCGAGTAATACTTTGTGGTAATAGTTGTTGTAATCAGACATCCAGCTGCCTGCTTGTGTCTGGCCATGAATTAAATAAACACGTTTAATCAGCCCCCGACTTTGTGCAAAATTTACCACCCGCTAGTTTAGGTTTAGCAAGTACAGCTGTCGACAATCACACAATCACTGCATGACGTGATTGCTTTGTCCACAGAAGTTTTTTTTTTTTTTCCTGTATAAAGCTAATTTGAATGAAAATGTACTTTTAGATACAGTTTCCAAAAACTCATTCAGTGCATTATCAGTATTACTAGTATTACAGTGTTTGAAAATGACTGCAGTATGTTTGAACAAGGTAAACACTGTGAGGAGACAGACCTCAAACATCTGGTGTTCGCAGCAGGTTAGCACTTCTAGTAAAATATCACTTGGACAGATGTGATTCAGGCTAATCAGCCACTAGCAACTGTCCCTAATGATTTGGCTTAATAAAATTCTTGTTTCTAAGCATTTAAACTGGATTTGATGCAAACAGAAAGGCAGAAAGGCAAAAACAACAACTTCCAAATGTACATGCACTATTTTTTCTGAAGGATGCAACAGATGGTAATCACATTGGGGGCAGGTGGGAAACCTACCTTTGAAAATCATTAAAAACAAGTGTACTTCTGGAATAATCAAATAATTTTACACTAATCTTATACTCTGTACAATAAATAATGTATGTTAAATCAGCAGTTTGTTGTAATTCTGTCAAAGTGAGAGAGTAGACAATCTGAGTGAGATAGTGGCACAAAATGTGCAGCAGGAAAGACTGCCATATTAAACAACATGGACGATCCTCTATAGTGTAATAAAGCAACAAAACTCAAGAAGTAAACATTTAAAGTTCATTTTTGCAGTGTTCCTCGTGGATTTGGTGTCTTCCTAAGCCAAAAGACCAAAACACTTTCAAATCTGAATGTCAAAGCAGAGAGCAATCACGTGACATATCCTAACACACAGTGGCAGCTGGTAATAAGAAATTTAAGGGGGGTGCTGTTTTAGCTTTCCACTGGTGAGGCCAAATTTCAGAATCATATTTTCAAATATAATAGAATAACAATTCTTTAATTTGATCAATTAAAGTGAGAAATATAAAGCCGTTAGTGAGAGTGCGGTTTCAGAGTGTGAGCTCTCTGATAAAAGCTAACAGACACATTTCTCCGACTTTCTTCTTGGAACTGAACCAGCCAATTACCACTTGGTAATCACTGTGAAACTACAACAGCACATGGTATGATTTTGATTCACCTATGTTGCCAAGTTAATTTATCTTTTTGTCTAAATAGCTATGTCAAAACTATAGTTAAATGCTCGCTCTCTAGTTGTTAGAGAGGGCAAAAATACTGTCTAATGCTATCTTACATCATCATGTACATGTATTGTAAAGAGGCATAGTTACAATAGTACCTGCAGCAGTGCTGAGTGTCTAATGAAATGTAGCCACATGACATGGTGGTGCTGGATGCCATTTCTGCTTCCTCGGCCTTTTTATTAGATCAGCGTTGCTTTTGCACTTTCCACCTACACATTCAACCCTCAACTGAAAAGAACAAGTTCACCAACCGATAACAGTGTGATCTCTGAGCGCCTGTTAGCGATTATTCTTTGCAAAACAGTGGTAAAAATATCACATCAACACTGTGGCCTTTACAAAAATCAGTTTTAAAAAAAGGTCCTTGCTGACAATCAGTCAATAGTCCATTAAAATGAACGTGTGGGATGTACAGACTGTAAAAATGGCATGGGTATGTTGTTGGTCAGTACAATATAATCTCAGTGACAAATATGTGTTTTTTATTATCATATGTCACATTTTTGTATTGTGTATGATTTTTGTAGTTCTACTGCACTGAGGTGAGCTATTACTCAAAATAGCTATCCATTTATGTCCATTTATGTTCATATCTTAGATACTACATACAGCATAACCTATTATTAAGCAACATGTAACACTAATGTTGTCTTAGTTATTCTTAAGCAGATTTATTACATCTGAGAAGAATCACTGCAATCACTGAATGACTGCAAAGCATAAGGCAATTTGTATTCGGACAACATCCATGCACAAACATATTTTTCATCTTGCCCGCTACTTCAAATTGATTAAAAAAATCGTAGCAGACATATTAAAGCATATATTCTTTACACTGTTGAGGTATAAAATATAAGTCATCATATAAAGAGAACATCATCCACTCATCCAACACTGGGGACATTTACAGAAAATAACACAGTGCAGCACTGAACAGAAATGAATTTGGTTTTAGGAATGAGTGAAGATCCCTTGTCGCGGCATATCGGCCACCTCACACTGAAAACCGAGCATGAGTGAAGTGTAGAAAGACTCCTAAAGCCTAGGGCCAAGTGCAGTGGCTCTCAGTGAAGGCAGGCTGAAACCCCAAGAGGCACAAGGCAAAGGGACACTGACAGAGCAAAGAGGGAGTGAGGAATCATGGGAAGTGAGGCAGAAAATGAAGAATTAAACAGAGGCAGAAGATCACAAGGCTGGTACAGGAGGGTATTTAAAGAAAGAGTTGGACAGAACCAATGAGAAAACTACACTTAGTTAAGACTGAACTTGGACTTCTTTCCTTCATCTGTCAGCTTTTTTCTTTCTTGTCTTCCATCTATACTTCCTTTCTGATTTTACTATATCTTCTCAGCATATAGTCCTACTGACGGACTTCAATTATGGCAATAGTTAAGTAACACAGCCATGAAGAATTTATACATACAGTATACATAAATGTTGAATAAATATAGAATGAAGTACACACTGTTTCAGGTGAGCCACCAAGCCACCCAACCAATCACAAACGTATTCCTTTTCGTCCTTTTTTGTCATCCATTTATTTTTCTCCATTCACCCAACAATTAGTGCTTGCATTAAAACATACATCCATAGACCTGTCTTTCCATTCTTCTATCCATCTATCAATACTTCCATTCATCCATCCATGGACCTGGTTATTTATTCTTTCATCCATCCATCCATCCATCCATCCATCCATCTATCAATTCTTTTATTCATCCATTGTCCATCACTTCAGCCATCCATCCATCAATTCTTCCATCCATCCAACCATCCATCTATTTTCCCATCCATCCTTTCTTCCATCCATCCAGGGACCTGTCTATTCAGTCTTCCATCCATCCATGATTTTTTTCATTCATCCATTCATTCCCAATAACTTTTTCAATTCTTCCATTCAACCATCCTTTCTTCTATCCATCCCTAAACCCTTCTATTAATTTTACAGTCTAACCATCATTATTCAATTTTTCCCTCTATCCATCAGTCCAATCCATCCATTCTTCCATCCATCCACAGACTCATGACTTCTGCTATCTATCCATTCGTCTGTCTATCCATCTGTCCAGCCATCCATCATTCTTCCATCCATCAATTCTTCCACCCATCAATCCAACAATCCATCCAATAATCCATAATTCTTTCATCCATCTATACTTCCACCCATCAATCCAACAATCCATCCATTAATTCTTCCATCCATTCCTCTATTAATTATTTCATCGATTCTTCCATCCATCCATAGACTCGTCTTTGCATCCTACTGTCCAGCCGTCTATCTGTCCATCCATACATCCATCCATCTACCCATCCATCCATCATTCTTCTATCCATCCATCTATTCTTCCACCTATCAATCTAACAATCCATCCATCTATTGTTTCACCCATGAATCTAACAATCCATCCATCCACTGTCCATTCTCCCATCCAGCCATTAATTTTTCAATATTCTATATATATTAATCAATCCTTTCATTCATCCTTTCTTAGTTCTTGCGCCATTTATGCATCCTTCATCCCTCTTTCAGTTCCCTTTTCTTCCTTGCATTCCCCCATCTTTTCATTGCCTAAATTGGTGATTTGTGTTTTATGGATTATTTATTATGAATGCCCCCCCCAAAAAAAAAAACAGAACAAAAACAACAACAAAAAAAACAACAACAAACAAACAAAAAAACATAAATAAAAAACAAAAAGACAAATAAAAGGCTGAAAAATTGTAATGGTCTTCCCTTAATTCCTTCCATCCATCAACCCATCCATTCTTCTTTGAGTCATCCTTCCATGCATGCTTCCTTCCTTACGAAAGACACCTTATAAAATATCAATGACTGCTGTTCTCCTGTACTCTTTGGCTTTTACGGGAATTGTAGTCTATACATCTAGGAAAGGAAGCAAAGAGAGTAAACAGAACAAGTTGAGGAAGGAAGTAAAGATGGAGGACAATGACAATATGGTGAAGATCCATAGCAACAGATAAAAGAACAGTAGGAGCTCAATTATCCACCTTTCCTGCTGATTCTCTCTCTGCCTGTGATTGGACAGCATGAATATATCAACCCTCACCACAAACTAATTAGTGTTTGTTTGGCACCATCAGTGCAAACAAAGTTTAATTTTGCATCACTATTACACACAACGATTCAAGCTGTTAGTGCATCGTAAACATTTGATTAAAATTAATTGAGCAGTGGGGAGCGCTGTCAGAACGAGCAGCAGCACAAGGATTGGGATGTTCTGAAAGAGATTCTTCACAATCTCGTGATCCCTTGGAGAGATGATGCTGTTACAGGCTAATAATAATAATTTAGCACACTCTCTCGGTTGTTTGCTGTGACTCTCAGCTTGATTTTTCTTCTGCTTGTTTTTTTTTTTTGTGCTACAAACAAGCACACACGCACACACTCGGAATAATGCACATACATTTATTGATATATTGAAAATGACCGCACAGTGTTAAAAAGTCTGTCCTTTTATGGGAAAACACTTTCATATATCAAAGTAAAAAAAAACAGCAAAACAACAAAATAGCATTAAAAAGTTTATAAGATTTGTTAGAGACACAAAAATGAAATAATACAAGTAATTATCATGAACTCCTTACTCTATCAAAATTGCAAATTAAGCAGGTGTTTGCATTTAAATATACAATAAAAACTACAGGTGCTCCGAACGATCGGTCACCGATCACAATCGGCAGATCACGGCTATAAATAGTGTGATCGGTGCTCGGCAAAATGGGCGATTAGAAAAAACGATCATGCGCAGACCAAGCAAGATTTGTCCTTAACGTTTATCCATAGAAACTGGAAAACCTTTCCTAAATAAAGGAGAAATATGTATTTACACTTATTTAAGTCCTGCAACGTTGAGAGCTACCTGTGGATTAGCAGAGATTCTTTAATGGTTTATACCTATGTTTGTTTTTGGGAAACCTGGCTGTTACTTGAAAAAATACCTTTTAGGTAATTTACAAAATTATTAAATTAAAGAACAGTTAAACAGTTTAATTCAGTGGTTCATTTTTGTTTTATAGCATTCTTAATTTAGCCCTTAAATACACATTTAATGTGATCAGTATCGGCTGTGATCGGTATCGGCCGAGATGCTCCGATCAGGATTTATGAGGCCGATCACCGATTACCGATTACCGATCATCTCTAATAAAAACATTGGATATTGTCTTAATAGTTCTTGCTGTACTGTCTTTTATGACTTCCCTGTATTTTTACAATTCAAAAATGACAACCGCATCTGCCAGTTTTTGACTGTAATGGAACTGTTTTTATATCTATATTTATATGCATCCGGGTTTGACAGAGGCCAGATCAATAAGGCTTTTGGATATTTTAAGAAAATGACTAAGGAGACTTACAGCCGGCCCAGAGCTGCGCGGCTGCTTTGGCGTTGTATGTATTTAGAAAGCTATTCCTGAGGGAAAGGCAAAGAGCAGCAAAGCTCAAACAGAGCCACAGATTCATTATTTTTAGTCCTGTTTGCTATGGGCCCGTTCGAAACGCCCTCTCTCCTCCCCGAGAATAAAGAGCAGCAGCGTGAGAAGAAAATTGGAGCCGGCCAGGAGGGAGGCGCAACCAGGCAAACACACATCATTAAAAATAAGATACAATCATATTTTTATCGCTGTTTCCTTTTGTGCAATTGACTGTTGTTATTGTCAGAGTAGAAGAATAGAAATCAAATGTCTGTGAGCACACCGTACATTGGACTGAAACATTTTCCACATCACACTGCATTATGCTTTCACTAGTGGACTTTTACAGGTCATTAGAAGTGGAAAGGTCTGACACTGTGGTGCAGAGGGATTTCAGAGCTGGAAATACTCATCTCCAGTGCCTGTTGCCTCTTTTAAAGGTTCATGCGTCATCCAACTCAATCTCTAAGAAACTGCTGGATACATTAAATAATATCATAATAACTTAACTTTTGGAAATAAGTGAACACCATGTTGTCATTTATTTCAACTGGTTTGTTAAAACTGTTTTGGTTTACAGATTTACACATACGGGGGTGCACGGTAGCGGAGTGGTTAGCGCTCCCGCTTCACAGCAAGAAGGTCGTGAGTACGAATCCCGGCCGACCCAAAAAACATCGTTGGCCGATTGTAGCCAAAACCCAAAAAACATCATTGGCTAACTCTGGTCTTTCTGTGAGGAGTCTGCATGTCCTCCCCGTGTCACCGTGGGTTCTCTCTGGGATCTCCGGCTTCCTCCCACCGTCCAAAGACATGCATGTATAGGTGAATTGGTGACTCTAAAGTGCCCCTAGTGGATGAATGTGAGAGTGAATGGTTGTCTGTCAATGTACGTCTAAGTGTCAGCCCTGCGACGAACTGGCCACTGTCCAGGGTGTACCCCGCCTAAGGCCCAAAGCAGCTGGGATGGGCTCCAGCCACCCGCGACCCCACAAAGTGGGATAAGCGGTAGAAGATGAAATGAAATGAAATTTACACATACCTCCAGAGGACATTTGTTGTATATCATCACTGTGTGACAAAATCTCTATCTTAGGCAACTCGTTATATCACTCTGGTGTCATTAAAATGTATTAAAATCCCTTTAGAAGAGCCACCCTAAAAACATATTTTGCAATCATATTCCATATACGAGTTGATTTGCAAGATAATGTTAAGAAAATGTGTGGGCTGATACCAGTGATTCCTAGTGGACGTTTAGATGAGGTGGAAGTGGAGGGTATATGTGCATGTTTGTGTCCTTGCTCAAGCACCAAAGAAAGGAACTCATTCTGGTAGTTCTTATAGAGAACAAAGCAGAGCCAGAGATGACATCTATGATCTATCACACTCAGCCACCTGCTTCCCAAAAAGAAGGCCATTTAAATGCCACATCTGCTCCAGTGCACCATCCACCGAGCGTAAAACATAAAAGAACACCACTTGAAGAACAAACTCAATGTTCCCCTTATTTTAATACGTACATGCACACGAGCACACAAGGGACACGCACACTGAATTCTGACAACCATTAGGGAAAGGATCATTTTTGGTTCACAGAAGCCCGCATGGAGCCAAATGATGCATTTGCAGCTGTCATGTGTTTTAGCATTGGCTGAGGATAACTTCAGAGGTCACGCAAGCCGCGTACACTCACATCCGGAGCCCCTTGGTCACGGCGAAAATGAAGTCCAACACAATCTGACCAACTGTCTGTGACGAGTTGGCTCACTGTGTGAACTGGACTGCACTGGTGTGGACAAAAACGTCATGTGCTGTGGCCTGCTGGACCGAGAGAAAAATAGACACTGCCTGAACCGACGGAGGCTGACTGAGCTGGGACTTATGGCCAGTTAGTAATATCACATACATTAATGACTGGCAATTAAATCAGCCAGGAATCTTAAGCATCGAAGTTAATAATACATGGAGCATAGAGTATTTTAACCACATTATTCTTTTTATATAACAAACAAGTTAGCCAGCTACAGACTGATCCAGTATCTTTGCTGGTCTAAAATGAGCTAGTTTTGCTCTTAATATGGGTCTTCATGTTTTGTTTTGTTTTCTTATTTGCCTACTTGTGTTACTTTGTGTCGTTGTCTGGCTCTGGAGCAATGTTTCTGATCCTAGTCGGAGTAAGCCGTATACATGCAGCAATAGACAGAAAATGAATCGTATAACTGTTATCAGACATTCCAATTTCAATTATGATTACAATTAAAAGTCCAGTTGCTATTGTCAATAATTTGGATTTCTCTCCAAACTTACACACTATCTCCTCTATCACTTAGCCTTTAGTTAATAATACGTCCATTACTCGTCACAACAACAAATTTTCTTCTTGTAAGTGACAGGGTCCAGAGAAAGATGTCATGCTGTGCCATGTCTACATCATTAATTGACAAAGCCATTAAAGAGACACTGTCATTGTCACAACATTTACTGCACATCCGAATGACAATGATTAGTCTGCTTTAAGACATACTCTTCTTTTTCTGCTGCATACAGAAATAATCTGGCTGCTCAGATATGATATATGCAAGGCACATATTAAATAAACCTCGTAGGCTGATCTCAAGGCTGAGTTTTTAGTGCAGCCTTCCTGAGTACGAATCCACACAGATCCTTTGCTGCATTCATTCCTTGTCCATTCACTGTTTTTCACTTTCAGAATGAAGCTAAAATGCCACAAAGGTAAAACAAATGCACACTGTTGCAGTAAACAAGGTTAAAATGCTGTTTCTCTACCACAAACATCTGTCATGAAAGTCTCACCTGTCATGAGTCTATTGAGATGAAAAACAAAGCAAAGTAACAAAGAGAACACACTATAAAAAACAGACTCAAACAGGGCTCCAATGACTAGCACAAAAGCTTACAGTAATTGTGCCTGGTTGTAATTAGCACTAGCATTAGTGAACCTGTTCATTATCTGTCTTTTGTGTTCTACAGAATTAGAAATATCTTATATTAAATATTCTTTGCGTATAGTTACTTATATCTATTACAAAATATAAAAAAACTGTAAACTATAAAAATAATAAGGCCATTTCTGATTTATTACAGATAATATACACACTTGCGTCAAATAAAACATATGGTTTGCCATTGAATGGATACTAGAATTAACATCAGCAAAAATACTAATAATATAAAGATGAGACATGTTAGTCATGTCTTCTATCAAAGTGGTAGTTTTTTGTTCTGTCATCCCCTCTTCCACATTTCCCGTCACCTCTCTCCTTTCAAGGCCAAAATCTGAGAAGAGGTTTTGTTTACACTGTGTAATGACTGTCTGCTTTTACACCCTGATGTGATGTAAACAATATTACAGATGATGTTTTATTATGATTTAACTATGGTTTTATGAATTCACTGGCCTGTAACGAAGTGTGGCGAGGTCGCTGCTTTGACCCCGTTTGTTTAGCGAGACAGGCCGGCTCTGGTTGAAGAGCCACAGAGGAGGCTGCGTGGGCTATTTTAATGAACTCCCTGCTTCACCGTGATGAATAGGTGTGTCTGACTTGGGTCTCTGCTCCACCCCTTCAGAGGAATCAACGAGCAGGGCACTCATCAGTGCAGCCCTCTGCTTCCCACACGCCGGCACGCAGCCACCGACACACACCTACACACATACATAACACAGGAATAATGAACTACAGGACACAGGATTTATGACACCTGAAATCAATGTACTGCTTTACATAAAAATCAATGTTCTTGTTCAGATTGAGTCTTACACTGTGTTGACAGAAATGATTCTAGACATAAAGTCAAAGTTTAACATCGCTGGTTCTAAATTGCCACAAATTCTCAATTGCACTTTCCCCATGGACACAATGAATAGGGTTAGAAAAGTCAGAATGTTTTTACAAGATGTATGTTTTAACTAAGCAGTTTTCAGTTTTCTAATAACCATTTCCAGCTGTTCTGATCTGTCTCTATTATGGCTGGGAATCACTGGGCACCTAAAAAAGAAGAAAGTCGAAAGTTTACATTTTGCATTCCATATTGTATAGTGTGGTTGGTCGAGTTTGTTGGTCTCATGATCCACATCATAAAAGCCAAAGTGGGCCCACTCTATTTTCCTTTAGCTTCAATCTCACTGCTATCCGCCATTTTCCTCCCCATTTGTTTCTGCTTCACTTGAGACTTCCACTCTGTCCCTAGTCTCTATGCAAAGCTGTCACTAGTGTTCTAGGAAATCTGGAGCAAATGTTTGTTGGTAAAAGAAAAAAGCTAATTAGGTGTATATTATATTACTGTAACTCAAGAATTTAAATTAATTTTGGAGAATCTTGAGGAAAATCTTAAGTTTGTGTTGGATACTGTCACTTTATTTTGGCCTGAGTTTGTATTTTTAATACCACCTGGTAGAGTTGACATTAGCTGATGATATAAACTGATTTTAATCCAGGCTGCAATGGCAAAATGACCAGTGAAGTGTTGCACTGGTGTTTTCCGTCAATTATATTTTAATGTCTCATATTCTCCAGAGAAATATCTGTGTCTTCATGTCTTGACTATGAATTCTTCTCTCTCCTTTTTTGTGAAAGTGGGAGGGGTTTTGTAAATTTGCAAACACATAAAATCCTTTAAATCACAAATAAAGACAAACTATTGATCTCGCGGTAGCATTTCCTTGTAGTCAATATAAAGTAAGATAGAAGCACACGGTCGTCACAACAAAGTCCACTAGTTCCTAATTTAAGCAAGCCATTGAAAAGTTTTTTATTTATCTATCTGTGTCATACTTGACAAGCAGGTCATCTTTTGTCGACGCTCTCTCACGGACAGACCCGTCTTGGAGCAAGGAAAAGAAAAAGACATAAAGGCAGGCACCACCAGAGACTTTCAATTTGGACTTTTTCTTTCCCTTGAACAGATGGAAAAGACACCTTCTATAACATATCACAGTTCATTAGTGGTGAGCCAGAACCGTTTCATTTTCCTCCCTTTCAGAGAAGATTTATTCTTCTCTTCACAGCAGTCAGGATAATGCTCTGTCAGAGGCTTACAGTTGTGTCAGAGAACATACTATTGGAGAGATGTGCCCTATCTGAAACCCAGTCTTCTCCACATTCACTCTGGCACTACGTCTAAGAGTCTGCTTTCTCAGCCCCAGAGAAATGCAAATGCCTAAATCTATGTCCAGTTCTGTAGTCCCATTGGTGCCCGGGGAGCCTTCAGGGCAAGATATTCCGTATCTTAATACAGAATCACTGTCTGTCACGTCTCACACCATTAATTCTGTGGAGGCTCCGCAAACTGTTAACTGTCAAGCTATCAAGCGGCTCTCCCCTCTCCGTCTCTCGCACTTCTTATAGACCTCATTTTCAGATAATAGGCCATACAGGCAGAAAAGTGCCCTTTTTAATTATCCTGAGGATTATGAGCTTTGACTTGTTTCCAAATGCTAATACATAAATGGCAGCAGTGCATCTTTGCATTAGAAGCTGTGCATTACCCTTCCATTTGGCCTCCGCCGCTGATAGCCCACAGCTGATCTCTGCACACCTCATTTGACAGGAACACAAGGCTGAATGGTCAAGCTGTGACTGTCATAAAGAACTAGATAAACTATCAATTCAGACTGAATATTAAACAATTCATGTATGCAATGTAAAAATAGCTACTTTGATTGTATTGTTTTAACGCAACAATATGCTAAAATGAAAATATAACAACGGAGCAGAATTATGTGATAATTAATACAAACTAATCTCCATTTTATCACAAAATCTAGATTAGATAGACAGATTAGAAAATATTGTCCTACAAATGTATAAAGTTATAATTTTGTTTTAACAAATATTACATCACAATATATATCACTGTTTTTTATTGGCAAATCATGGCAAGAATGGCATGGGTCCATAACTTCAGACCTCGAGTTAAAATACAATTGTTGTAGTCCGATGAAGTACCCAGTTCTAGTCATACAGTATACATACAGTATACTGTCCAGAATTCATGGCTGAGCAGGAATAACTATAAATCTGCATTGGAAAAATTAAACAATCAATTTAACATATTACAAGTACAAAATACAAGTACACGTACAAAATGCAGTTTAGCATCTAATGTGAACTGCAGAAGCAGTATGCGCAGAGAGGGTTGAGTAAAACTTTTAATTTGCTGCTCCGCTCCGTCTGTATCCTTGCTACATACTGTACATAATATAATATCAGTGCAGGTTTCAGCAAATCAATAACACGCACAGTCTTCATTAATTACAGCTGCTTTGCTGGTGTATATAGGATTTCAAATCACCCACATCTTCTATACAAAGCCCCCAAAACCCCACACCACAGCCTTATTTATTTTCTTCTCCTTAATTCTGTATTTTCTTCTTGGCTTGCTTAGCTGCTACTTTGTCAGCAAAAGTGGGAGACAAAATAATTGCCTCTATATTTCCTGGATTGATTTTTTTGCCGAGTTCTAATACAGTGGTCAGGCTGGCACTCAGGCATCCATGACAGGACCAGGGCTGCAGGCTTTGTATTTCAGGAAAAAAAGCACTTAAGTGTCAAGACTGTTTTTAAATTATTATTTTCTATGGCAAGCCATTATGGTCAAGTAGAAGTAATCAAATCAGGAATCACTGGAATACCTTCTGCATACTGTCAGCATGAGGATCTCATGAGGTAAACATGGTTTTATGATTGGATTCCAAAAACACAATTATTTTTTTATTCATTAATTTTCTACTGCTTATCTTGTTACAGGTTGCATGGATACTGGAGAATAGCTTAGGGTGAGAGGCTGGAAACCATCGCCAGTGAACTGCAGGGCTAACACAGACGTACACTGACAGTACACTGACAGACGGTTATTAACTCTCACATTCTTTCAGTATAGATAAAATCCATGTATTTTTATTATTTATAGTGGGGCGCCATGACATTCTGGAAACATGAAATATCTAGTTAAATATTAGGACTATATTTGAGTTTTCCTTTGGTATTAGTATGGTCTGAAGTTACTTGGAGAAACTTTGAATGTGGTCACACCATAATGTGAAACTTCTATGGGCTAATAAACTTGACACCCAAGACAGAGCTATTGCAAGCTACCAATACCAGATACCAATTATTTGAAGCCCCTTTGCCTGGAAGAAAGATAGGACCACAATTTTTCTGTTGATCCTTATGTTCATTGTTTTTGTTTGGATCCATTTGGTTTGTTTTCAAACAACACTTTTTAGAAACAGAAAAACGAACAGACTGACACAAAACCACAACAGGCACAACATTATTACCAACAATGATCACTAAAAACTTCTAATGCACAGTTTAACACTTGTTTTAATTCACCAAATGCACCTCGTAATACTGAAACAGTATCAGTGTCACAAAATAAACCACAGGAGAAAACTACTGTTCACCACAATAGAGCTACATAAAGTAGTATTAGACAAAGTACACAGCAAACGAATTGCCAAAATCCTAATATTGCATCTCTGTAAGGCACAAAACCTCTGCAAGTTGTCTGCCCTCAATTCATCATATTTCTGCAGAATAATCAACAGCATCATGCTGCGGGAACCTGGTTAATCCACAAGGTTGCCACTGTTTGTGCAGTACGGCCGGGTAAAGACCCCTTTGTGTTTTCAACCACAAACAAACCTTTTCAGGCCGACTCGGTGCAGCTTGTTCGTTCACACCAGCGTTAAATGGATGGCTAAGGCTTTAATACCAACTAAAGACTCAGACTTGATTTGTTTTAAACAGACCAAAGACGTCAGATCTGGAATGTTTTTAAGTGCCACACTATAAAACCTGAACAGATATCTCACATTTTTTGCAATATTTGTATGTAAAAAAGAAATTACCATAACAGACTGTGTTCAACTCTCTTTCATGTGCAGCAAAGTCTTTCTGAATCTCTTATTACTAACTAAACTTTTAACTACTCAAGCCTGGAAGTTGTACTCCCTGGAATGAAATGTTCTGTATATGACCCCTTGAACTTATGGTAGGAACTGGCTGGCGGCCCCTGTGAAAAGTAGAAATGGAATGCTGTCTGCTAATTCCAATCTGGACTCCCACAGGTTGCCCCATCACAGTTATTCTTTGGCTCTAACCTCTACATCTAACACCAACGCTGCTCTTAGCGGGCCACGAG
>JAWCTZ010001040.1:0-25660 GCA_036850595.1 Rhyacichthys aspro | reverse complement strand
AACTATCCCTATAAGAAAGGTGGCAGAACAGTGTGCATATTCTCTTACAATACCAAATATAACAAGCTGTAAATGTCTCTTCCACACAGTTTATTGATTTCCCAGGTTGGTTGTTCGTACATTTAGCGGGCTGAGCATCCCATTTGTATTTCAGGAGAAAGTGCAGGTTGTTGGTCGACACTGGTGCAGGCAATACCTTCAGTGACAGTGCTTTTAATGTGGCCTGAAGTGTATTGTAACCCAGCTAAAGGCCACATGTAAAACATGCCACTTAAAAGTAGACACACATGCCACAAATCAGAACAGAATAACTGCACCTGCACTTGACCCTGAAAGTCTCTTCGCTATCTTTGGCTTGATATTGAAGGACAACTTTTAAAGATCTTTTGCAGTTGGTAAGAGAGGAGGAAATCTAAAAACTAGGGATTAAAATGTAGTATACCATACCATACCATACCATACCATACCTCAGACAGATACAGGAGTTAAAAGTGTGCTGAGTATGTACAGAAAATGTGTGAAATAAATTATCTTTATTTCAAAGGCAAGACAGTTTAATTAATATATACACATATAATGCTGCAGAATAGGAGAAGGTTCAATAACTTATTCAAACTCTTTTGAAAGCAATTCAATTTCAGTCAAGAGAGAACTGGCAAAGTGAAGTTTAAAACTGATTTAGGACTTGCCTTCTTTATATACACATGTGGGTAATGTATTTTAGTTTGGTTACAGCTATAGTTTCTTTAAAATAGTTACACTGTTTTTGGTATGAAATATGAAGCAGCTACCGCAATCAACCCTGATTTAACAGCAAAAGTTGCAAATATGACAACATTATATCCACTACATGAAACTGAATACTACTTATTGGGAACTTTTATTGCAAGAAATGATTGTAAAATCATTGTACTAAATTAAGTGGTACTTAGCTTTCTTGACAAATATCATATTTTTAGATTTTATTTGATAGAGACATAGATAGACAGGAAGCAGGGTGAGCGAGTGGAATGACATGGAGCCAAGCAGGAATCAAACCTGCGTCACATGAGTATGTGCTCTACCAGGTGAACCCACAGGTGAAGTCTGACATTGGCAATCAACAATCAGAACAGAACAATCAAACTCCACTATTGGGTGAACCACTGAGGCATCCCACAAAAATAAGCAATCTCTTGAGAGGACCTTGGAGGATTTCTCTGAAGGACCAGGCATAGTCTCATTATAATATCATTTAGAAGGCAATGTATAAAAATGAATGCCTCTTAATTAGTATCTGTTTTTAACATCAACTCATACAAGTTAAAAAAAGTGCTGACTCTGTTTTTAAGCATGACACTGCAAGAATAAATCCGCCAGAAGGGAACAGTTGCTAATTCATTTTGAAATCAGAGGGCCAGGCAAGATGTTTAACCGACTTTAAAGGACTGCCTGTCTGAGTACTTTTGCCTCAGCTGTAGGGGATTTAGGAAAAAGTGTGTGGTGAATGGGAAATGTAAAAAAGACGGGTGGAATAATTAGGGCAAGCTCAGAAAAAATGATTCAAAAGTCATTCCTAGAATGAATCACCTTGCGCTCCTTACACTGTGGCTGTAGGTTTAAAGATATTGACCTACTTTTACTTTACGCACTGCTCAGCGGTTCTTCCATCAGTGCCTCGCACTTCATTAAAATCATTTACTCTGGTAGGGCATTAGCACTGAACCTGGAGAGCAGCAGATAAAAGAGCAGAGGAAGTGGGCTGAACTGACACTCTCGTAAAGATTTTGCAGTCTCTCTTAGCTTCTCAAAGATGCAGCACTACTCCAATGGGACGGGTTTAAGAAGAGGCCGCCTGGGGCTCTGTCATTAAAGTCTGTGTTTAATTAGACACTGCATAACTCTGCTGACTCATGATAAACCTTTTACACCATACACTGGGGTTTATTATTTACAATGTTTTCCAAACTTCAGTAAACCAGGGTTTAACAATGAGAAGCCCTTGTGGCCTACACAATCTCTTTCACCTTCTTCAACAGCTTCGATAGCAAACATTTTGTAGCATGTAGTATGACTCAAATGAGGGGTACAGTACAGGTTGGTGTGACACAATTTGGTACAACAAACCTCTGAAATGACTTGTGCTTCAGGCCATTTAAACATTAATTAAAACAATTATGCAAAGAAAAGTGGGCCAAAAATACACAGTGATATGAAAGGCTCATTGCCAGTTTTTTCAAACACTTAATTTCAGTTATTGCTGCCGAAGGTGGCACAACCAAATAGGTTTAGGGGGGAGTTACTTTTTCACAGAGGGTAGGTAGGAAGGGGGCAAATACTGTTTCACAGCACTGTAGGTAGGGCTACAGCACAGTGCTTCTCCCATGTAATTACACGTAAAAGCAACATGCACAGTAGAGTGACATTATATTTACGTTTAAACAGGGGTCCCCAACCCCTGGTCCATAAAGAAAAATCTGTATTTTATTTGATTTTTCATTTTACAACGACAAATGTGATCTTTCAGGTGTTTAAATAATTTTTAAATAATAGTCTACTTCTGCCAGACTTTACTACTCGGGTCAGTCTGTTCACTGTGTCATTCACATAGGAATGCTGGTGGGCCAAAAAATGAACTTAACAGAGTTTTGAATGTTGTGAATAAAGTTGTCACATTAAAGTACATGCCCTTGACATATGTGACATATGTAACCTTTTCAACAACAGGGAAGTGGAACTGGCCCATAACATCAAGGGGCAAAGTTTATTAAATCGGTCCATAATAGTGCTAAAGACAGTACTAGGATAAATATAATTTGATTTTCCCCGCTGTGGTAGACAATACAAATCTAGTAGCTGTGATAAATGAAGCTAAGCCCCAGTTAAATTAAATAAGTAGTAGTCTGTTTGTTCTTACATTAGGGTAGCATTTCAGTAATGTTCATGAACAAACGCTTGTTATGGTGTGTTAAAAGTCTGTGCTCGAATTATGATGAAACTAGAAGTTAATACTTCTAAATACTGATAATTTGATTTCATTTTAAGAATGGTAGCAATAATATTCTTAAAGATTTGAAGTGATCTTTGTTGTGAGTGTAGGATTACTGTATTGCACTATATAAAACTTGCTTTCTTACCCTTAAATCTGTAGGAGGGCAGGGTTTCCCATCAATGAAATAGTTCATGGCGGGCTGCCAGAATCTTTATTGGGCCGCCATAGTTTCATTTTGCCGCCTTTTTGTTTTGTTTTTTACACTGGTGGATAAACGCCAGGTGCTTTGTTGTAAAATCAATTCCGTTCGTGTGCCCCTCCCCCATCGACGCCACACTCCATAGGCACTACGCAGACGCCGAGCGGAGCGTGACCCCGGGTTCCATTGCATGCGTTGCGGCTCAGCTGCCACCCAATCCACTATGCACCGGCCCCTTACGGTTCCTCCTGCAGTTGTTGAGGCCACGGGAGGTGCCAAGTTCGAGGCCATGGTTCTCAGGCGGAAACTGGGTGGCTTGTCCCCTTCAGGTTGGTGGAGAGTTTAAAGTGTAACTAAACCCTAAGACAAATATTTTTAGCTGATGATCTGTATGATTGGGGCTTTAGTAATACAGTTCATAGTTTATATTCCTATTTTTGACAAAATTTGAAAACTCGTCTAATTCCATAAATGTGGTGTAAAACACATGTAAAACCGCATGAGTGCTGCCCTCCTCTGGTTAAACGCTGCCGACTGTACTTCCTGATCATGATGACGTCATGATGTACATTAACCACACCTTTGTAGCAGGTAACCACACCTGCCCCTGCGACCCTGCCCTGGATAAGTGGAAGAAGATGGATGGACATATTACAGTGTGTTCATTAATAATTTCAGTACATAGCAATGTAAACCATCTACAGAACTTAATGGCAATTATTTATCTGCGTTCTTTTTCTCACTACTTGTACGCATTAAAGATGTCATGTCATATTCTCTAGTCTCAGATCACCTCTGACACATGAAAAACCCCATAAAGTTTTTTTTTTTTATTTAAATGATAAATTAATCATAATTTCTCTTCTCACAAGTCAATTGCAACACTCCCACAAACAGCACATGCAATTGAGCCCATCCCTTTGCACCTTTGTAAATAAGGCCCATTATTCAGATAAATATAAAGCTCTAGATGAGTTAGTGTAGTGCTGGTTGTGCACATCAGTTATCTTTTATGTTTAGATATGACCTGTGTGGGTTCATTTGTCCTCAGGACCACCATACAACAGGTTTTTGTTATAAAAAAACAAAAAAAAAAAACACTGTTTGAGAGAAGGCCAGTTGTGAACAACTTCGGACGTAATTTAACTTCTGTGCAAACACTGACTCCTAAAGTGGCCTTTAGTGAGAACTCCTCGGGTAATGAGACACTGACTTGCTTTATTTTGCTTAAATGTCACAGCAGACGGCCACCTGATTCACCTCAGAGCTTCACTGAACAGTCACCACACTTCTTTTGTCACTCCTCAGTGTGCATCTGGTTGGCCTTTGTTGAAAGTCAGAGCCAAATGCACAGAGACCCTGCATGTAAATGAGACAGGCCTTTAAAATGTTGCCATTGTCCCCTGAGTGTCTTTGCACTGCTGAAAAAATTTGGAAGAGAGGAAATGCAGCACTGCAGACAGAATATAAGCGGGAGTTGTGCTCATACATTTATATAGGCCAAGAGCTTGGTGTTGGGAAATCTAATAACAATCACAAAATAAAGCTGTCAGCAGAGTTTGTAGAACATTAGTGGACCATGTGTCTGTGATGTTGCTTTAAAAATAAATAAATGGCCTAATGAAGGAAAGTCTATTGAGCCATAAGTGATGAAAGTGTTTGAAAAAGGTCTGAGTTTTTAAAGCTCAACAGTCACATAGTAACTCATATCTAAGCCAAACTTTACATGGTCTGAATAAAACACACATTTGAGAAGTATGTTTTCAATACATAATGAAACTTTGCTTTAAGACATAAATGAATACATGTTGATAATCTACCCATAAGAATGAACAGATTTCACACTTGGCTGCGTGAATCTACAGTGGTTGGACCTTGCACCGTGAGCCGTTACATAATGGAGGGATGAGCTGCACTACAGTGTTTCATCCTGTTGCTCTGGTAGTGTCTGATTTTTTGGCAAGATGACAGCTTTTCAAACCAAAACACAATCACCTTCATACCCCTAATCAAATGTTTTATGTATTCAAATTAAGTCATCGAGATGATTGTACCACCAGAATTTGAGTATTTGTTGTTAGGTTTAAACTTGGGTCTGACTTGGAAATGTCCTGTGTCTTATGTCCCATCCATCACTCCAACCTGCATGTTTCCTATTGAACAAGCAATTCAATTAATTCAAATCCATAAGTACAACTGCATAAAATGTGGGATGCAATAAATGCTGTAGTATATACAAAACAAATTGGAAAACATCACTCATGGCTGGAGGAAAAGCACACTCTGCATTTCTTTATGAGCACACATTCTTGCTGAAGATTTAGGACATCGATGGACTTAAGTTTGAGATGAACTGCAGCGCACTTTTGGTCACCAGAAGAAAAAAAAATACTGTTAAACATTGATCATGAACACATACAGTCTGAAGTAATTCTTACCCATTGATTATTTCCACAGACTATACACTGTTTTCCATACAGTGTGTCAATAATGAATGTCTGTGGTTAAAATAACACAGCCAGAACACACCTCTTTGAACCTTGTTGTGAGAAAATGTAACGCACTAAATCTTACTTTACACAATGTTCTCAGAGCAGTGGTCACTTAAGTGATTCTTACACAACAATAACAAACATTGTTCATGATTAATGCAAATGGATATAGCAGGAAGAAACATCATCTTCAAATTAGCTATGAAAGATGAAAATAAATAGAATTCTAATTAATCTTCATAGTGGTTTAAAACATGGTGTCACGCGGTATTCTGCATTCAGTCAGTTTATTTACTAGCTACCTTCTCTGTGACCGGCCAGCTGCCTCAAAACTGCTTTAAAAATCAGCCAGTCCACTAAGAGGATAGGTGCAGAAAATGAAGAAGAACACTCTCACAATGTAGTTTAATTATACATCATCAAACAACACACAAATAAACAAATGAAAGTGCTAAACTAAACAACTGATTATTGTACAAACTCTTCTGCAGTGGCGTTGTGTCAGAATTTGCTGACCGACGTGCCTCAACAAAACTGGCACAAACATGTTCAAGGTCTTTCAGCGAGCGCAACAGAACTGCCTGAGGAAGATAAGCTTATCGATCAATAAATAGCAATCTGATAAATGAGATTTATGGACAAAAAAATGTAATTTAAAGTTTTAGTGATGAAGCACTTTCTATCATCCTTTAAATGGTGATAGAGGAGCCGCTCTGTCAATGGAACCACAGGAGTCTGAGACCTTCAGCTAAACCCCGTTGAGCAATTTTAACAAAGGCATGAGCATTGTGTTATTTTTTTGTTCATGCATGGTCAGTACCCAGTTAGGTATATGATGTAGCAGTAATTTTTAAATAATCCAAATTGTTGAACACCTTTTAAGCCAGAAGCATTGTTGAACAAATGGCCACACCTGGGTTACCTGTAAATATGCACAGGCAAAGTAGAGGCTACACTGCTTAACCCTCCTATTCTCCTCAAATTTACTAACACTTTTTATCCTCGGGGGTCAATCTGACCCCAGGGATATTTGTGTCCAGAAAATGATTTACAGAAAATTGTTGCCCGAGTTTTTGTGTCAGACACTTTGTTTATTTGTTGAATACATAAATAAGCCCTTTATAATGAAAGCTGACCTGTTCTCTAGCGCCACCATCAGGCCAAATTTAAACTATCAGGCCAAAATTAGAATTAACTTATCTTGAAAAATCTTCTCAAATTTACTGACAACATTAATGACCACAAGAGTATGTACCCTAGTGGTTTTGGTGAAGATATGACCTTTCCTGTAGCGCCACCATCAGGTCAAACTTTGAGTTTTAGAGTTAGTGTATCTTGAAAATCTTTCATCCAAATCTTATCTAATTTGGGGTGCACATTCATGACTCTTACAGAATGAACCATATTGATTGATGCACTACTTCCTTGCAGACATATTTTTTGCATTTCGAAAAGGTCATGCTAGTCTTAGAATCATTTCGGGTGGGACAAACCTGACACCTGCCACATTTCTTGCCCACGGTTTGTACCATTGGAGGAGTTTGGGTGTTTGTTTCTGTCTGTATGTCCCTCACAATAGCTACAGCAGCTGTTGGTGCTCTTGGAAGGCACCATCTTCTCTAAATCTGAGGTTTCACCAGTGCATTACCAAGCTGCTCCAGGAGCAGTTTTCCCCTGTTCCAGTCCTTGTTTATTTCACTCCACATCACAAATGCATTGTATGCACTCATATCAATGATATGGAAGAAGATGACAAGGGGCCAACGGGCAGTCATGCCCCGACAACTGTATGTGGCTGTGACCTTGTCCAGGTTGTCCACCCCTCCCTTTGTCTGATTGTAGTCCAGCACTATTTGTGGTTTTTTGTCTTCTCTGCTGCTCAGGGCAGCATGGTGCTGAACAGCAGGACAATTTTCTTTCCCTTTGCCCCTTTCTTGGGGCAATAGGAGACCACAATTGCGTTGTCAGTGAAGGCAAACACTGAAGATGTTACCTTCCTGTTCTTGACAGCGAGAAGTTCAGAGGGAAGCTCTGGTTTATTCTTTCTCACTGTTCCCAACATTGTGACCTTCCTTTTGAGCAGTTCCTCACCCAGGGCATAAGATGTGAAAAAATGATCACATGTAATATTATGCTCATGCAGTCCTTCAGCCATATCAAGCACAACCCTTGTGCCCTGATTTTTTTCTGGTGTAAACCTGCATATTCCAGGCAAAGCTGGACTGGGCATCACATGTATCACCTCTGCACCTGCAGGTGTGGGGTTATTAGGTCACACACACAGACAGACATGTTTTACACATCTAAAACAGCTTGGGGTCAAATTGACCCCCGAGGAACACCAATGCGTATAGTATGTGTTCAGCACATTGAAAAAATATCATCATGAAAAGTTTATGCTTAATCAGTTGTCCCCATCAAATTAGGAAAAGTCATGAAATATGAAGCAAAAAAAACAAAGGCAACTATTATTTTTTGAATGATAAACATTGAAATGGGTCAAATTGACCCCAAGGAGAATAGGAGGGTTAAACTGAGCAGAGTTTGGGGCTGCGCTGACAACCAACTTGTCCCAATCACTATTGCAAGTGACATACAACAGCACAGACCACTTTAGGCAAGCAACTGAGAGCAGCTGTTGGGCACTGTGCTCTCACAAGGGAAAAGCATAATAACTGACACACAAACAGAAAGGCAATTAGGCCAGTCTCGAAAATACATGTTTCTACGTTCTAATGTGCTAATCTCATTGAGTAAATCTGGAAGGAGACTTTTTTTTTTGCGCAATGTTTATTTTTTATTTTTAACATATTCATAAACGTGCCTTCTAGTGTCTGTATTCCAAGATTTTAAAAATAAACCATGTGTACTATAAGCTATTGTTTACCATTTTCCTTCATCTTTTTTTTTTTTTTGCAGTCTAAAAATGCTTGATAAACATAATTCATGTGATGCAAAGTGAAGGACTACAATGTTTTTATGATGCAGGTACAATTAGATAGCCCATCAAGACAAAGTTGTACATACATCTGAAATGACATAGCAGATATGGGCCTATTTCACTTCCTCCCAGTCAGATGGATGGATGAACAATACAGTTGATGTGGCGGTGCCCTCACCTAAGTGTTTGTGTAATTAGTTTGGAATTCTCCAAAACTTTTATTTTATTACTTTCCAAAGTACAGTTGCATAAGACAATAACAGACAGAAATGGTCAAAAAGCACCATTAGTGTATAGAGCACCAGCAATGATGCAATAAATGTGTTGTTTTATCAGATGTGATAAAAGTGTAAAAACATAGTTTGTTGAAGTGTGAAAGCATTTGCCTTGGTAAACTAGGCCGCTGGAGCTCGACACTGCAGCATGGGGTTAACAGATGAGGCTGATTAGAGGCTAGTCTCTGTAAAAATGCTCTACAATCAGCCTCTTGCTGGGAGCAGCCTGAAAATAGTAAACAACTGGGCAACATTAAAGTTTGGATATTCACCATATTTCGAGTGGATTTTCTCCAAAGGCTCATTTTGAAAAATAGGCTTGAGCTAAACAGGATCCTCTGAATAATTTACAAATAACTCCATTGAAAATTGTGTACTTTTATCTTTGAGACTGTGGAAATGGTCATTAAAGGCTGGCGCCAACTCCAACTTATTAAAACTGTCAACTCTCTCATTAAGACTACAGTAGTAAAATCCATCCAGGAGCTGGCTGTGGGTAACATTAACTAACCAAACGCACAGCAAAACACTCTAATAGCCATATTCATTTTCTCATGAGGTCACTACATACTGACAAAGATGTACTCACTTACACTTACAAAGTGACTGTAAGTAACTGTAAGCCAATTACTGAGGGAACTTACTCCTGGTTTTATTCCTCTAACCTAGAGTTTGTCAGAGTCTACTCCCCTGCTATGCACAAAGGAGCTTTCTGGTTGGATGATTTGTTTCCTCATTCACAGGTCGTGTAAACTGTGAATACACTTTCACAAATGTTGCTAATTTTATTGCTTTTATATATTAAATATAAATAAAAAATTCGCTCATATTAACTTTTATCAACTTCAAAATTCTGACGCTTGTATAAACAGATGCCATTAATATATGCTACAGTTTTTTTCCTCAGTGTCAGCTTCCCACAGTTACTCTGTAATGCAAGTATAAATTTTTTTAGATTAGATTTACCAAAAAAAAAAAAAAATGCATGTATGCTCTACCTGAGCGGCCAGGGGCGCCTCTGTAAAATTGTGGTTTTGAAGAAATACAAACAGTCAACTTTGGCTGTATTTAAACTCTGCCTTGAATTCACCTCTGGATTTATAAGTTTGTTGATGCTGCTGAAGAGTGGGCTGTATTTGTGACTGACAGGAGCGTCTTGTGCAGCGGTATTAGGCAGTTTTTCTTAAGTTTAACATACAAAGAGCGGTTGTTTTGTCAACGTGGGCAATTACCGACAAAAGTGTCTCTTACCTGTTTATTCAGGAGTTATTGGCCCAAGGACGAAGACCAACATACAGAGAGACTTGGACTAAGACAGTGAAGAGTAGCAGGACATGGCTGTTGTGTGGAATATATTAAACAACAAGAGATGGTAAGCCCTACTAGAGATAGTCGGGATCACCTCCACGCACAGCTTGGGTTCTGGAACTGGATCTCCACTACTCCGGAGTTTACCCCGGTGAACGAGAGGTCGCCCCCCCTGCGCCTTCGGGTCGGGGAGAGGTCTCTCACTGTCATTGGTGCTTACGGGCTGAACGGCAGTGCAGAGTACCAGGCCTTCTTGGAGTCCCTGGGAGGGGCGCTGGAAGGCACTCCAACAGGGGACTCCATTGTTCTACTGGGGGACTTCAATGCTCACGTGGGTAATGACAGTGACAACTGGAGGGGTGTGATTGGGAGGAATGCCCCCCCCGAACTGAATCCGAGTGGTGTTCTGTTATTGGACTTCTGTGCTAGTCACAGTCTGTCCATAACGAACACCATGTTCAGGCATAAGGGTGTCCATTAGTGCACGTGGCACCAGTACACCCTAGGCCGGAGGTCGATGATCGACTTTGTAAGTTGTTTCATCTGGCCTTCGGCCATATGTCTTGACACTGGGTGAAAAAGAGTGGCGGAGAGGTCAACTGATCACCACCTGGTGGTGAGTTGGATTGGATGGCGGGGGAGGAAGCAGACCCAAACGTACTGTGAGGGTCTGCTGGGAACTAGGGTCTGGGAGGAGTTCGGTGAGGCCATGGAGAAAGACTATCGGTCGGCCTCGAAGAGATTCTGGCAAACTGTTCGGCGCCTCAGGAGGGGAAACACTGCTCCACTAACACTGTTTACAGTGGAGGTGGGCAGTTGCTGACCTCAACTGGGGACATTGTCGGCTGGTGGAAGGAATACCACCGACACGTCTTCCACTGAGGAAGCAGAGGCTGGGGCTCGAAGTGGACTCGTCCATCACCCGAGCAGAAGTCTCCGAGGTAGTTAAGAAGCGGGGTGGTGGTCCTCTTTTTAGTAGGGGACTGAAGGGTGTGTTCCAACTACAGGGGATCACACTCCTCAGCCTCCCGGGAAAGTCTATGCCAGGGTACTGGAGAGGAGAATCCGGCCGATAGAACCTGGGATTCAGGAGGAACAATGTGGTTTTTGTCCTGTTCGTGGAACACTGACCAGCTCTATACCCTCTCCAGGGTGCTGGAGGGTTCATGGGAGTTTGCCCAACCAGCCCACATATGTTTTGTGGATCTGGAGAAGGCATTTGACAGTGTCCCTCGCGGCATCCTGTGGGGGGTGCTCTGGGAGAATGGGGCCCTCTGCTAAGGGCTGTCTGATCCCTGGATGACTGGAGCAGGAGCTTGGTTCGCATTGCCAGCAGTAAGTCAGACCTGTTCCTGGTGCATTTTGGACTTTAGCAGGGCTGCCCTTTGTCACCAGTCCTGTTCATAATTTTTATGGTCAAGACATTTCTAGGTGCAGTCAGGGGCCGGAAGGGGTCCGGTTTGGGGACCACAGGATCTCATCTCTGCTTTTTGCAGATGATGTGGTACTGTTGGCTCCATCAGACCAGGACCTTCAGCGTGCACTGGGACGGTTTGCAGCCGAGTGTGAAGCGGCTGGGATGAGAATCAGCACCTCTAAGTCCGAGGCCATGGTTCTCAGCCAGAAAAGGGTGGCTTGTCTTCTTCAGGTCGGTGGAGAGTTCCTGCCTCTCAAGTGTAGGAGTATCTTGGGGTCTTGTTCACAAGTGAGGGAAGGATGGAACAGGAGATGGACAGACGGATCGGTGCAGCTTCTGCAGTCATGCGGTCTATGTACCAGTCTGCCGCGGTAAAAAAGGAGCTGAGCTGCAAGGCAAAGCTCTCGATTTACCAGTCAATTTACGTTCCTACTCTCACCTATGGTCATGAGCTTTGGGTCATGACCGAAAGGACAAGATCCCGGATACAAGCGGCCGAAATGAGTTTCCTCCGCAGGGCGGCTGGACGCTCCCTTAGAGATAGGGTGAGGAGTTCAGTCACTCGGGAGGAGCTCAGAGTAGAGCCGCTGCTCCTCCACATTGAGAGGTGCCAGTTGAGGTGACTCGGGCATCTGTTCCGGATGCCTCCTGGACGCCTTCCTGGGAAGGTGTTCTGGGCATGTCCCAATGGGAGGACTAAACTCAGAGTGAACAGACTCAGAGTTGACTGACCTAACTCTAAACCTTTTAATTGGGCTGATCTGAGTATTATAACTCTGAGTTAAGATTAGGACTTTTTCAGTTTTTCAGTGTGAATTTCCAATTCATATGGTTTTGCAGCGACAGGTGAAGCTGAATGGTGAGGAAGGAACTTGAAAAATCAAAGAACATGACCCTCAGAGGGCTGCTGTAACGCTTTAGGTGGGAATATGATCTTATTAGCAGGAAGTTGGTGGCATTTTCCACAATGTGTGGCTGTATGCAAGGTGTGGAAGGAAAGGGCAACCACATTTGTTGATTTAAAGGCTGGGTTCTATGTGGTTTGGATTTTACCTGGACAAAGACCTTGGGTCAATTGCATCACATGATACAAAGGATACTGGTCTGTCTTTTTACTGAACACAAAGATGCACTCTAAGAGGGTTTTTTATAACCTCATTTACATAGTTAATAACAGTATATTTCTTTTACTAACCCTCTCACTCCAAAAACTTTATTGGACACACATTGTTGAAAATAACATGAAGCTGCTTTAAGCATTAAGACCACAAAAAAGAAAACAGCAATTGAATAATTCATTGCCAAAACCAAATACAATTACCAGTCTATTGTTATTAGGTCTATGATACAGTGTGCTTGCAGTACTTCCTTTACTCTGCAGCAGCAAGCATTTGTATCTTTTTTACAAGTTCATAAAAAGCTATTTGTTGGAGAAAATATCTGAAGAGTGAACCTGAAATTAATTGCTTAAGAGCAGCCTAAATTTGTGCTGACGTAAGTCCGAACCTCAGAAGTTTGGCAAAGAGACAAAACCCAGAAACAGGCAGTCCCCAAGCCTCTATACTGTCTGTAAGGAGTTAGTCTGCCCAAGGCTCAAATAAAAGACCAATGTTTACTGAGTTTAATAACTGAAAAGAGCAGGACGAGTGTTGCATTTTTTGGATCCAAAAACAATTGTTGGTTCATTAAATAAATGTTACTAAACCCGCTGACAAATAAGAATAGGCACAAAAATCTTTAAAGAGGTGAAAATAATGAGGAAAATTCACAACCCAGCATGAGTCTTTAGGACTCTTTAATGCTTGGCTACTTCTGTTTCCTAGTAATCATGAGTTTTCAACATTACATTTTCTTAGCTCAACATGTTATTGAGTATGCTTGAGTTCAGCAATTATTTATGACATTTGATGTAGAACCAAATTGGTTAAGTCAATATTGAAATGTCCTGAAGCATGATTAAAAAAAAAAGTCAAATCCATTTAGCTCCACTGTGGCACCCACGCTGCCAAACATTACTGACTGGTTCTTGAAAACAATCATTTATAATTAGACGTGGTTTGTCGGAAGTTTTTGGAAGCATAGTTAGAGTAGCCTGGCCAGCCAGACAGCTTTCTCTTTGTATTACATACAGAGAAAGTTAGTCTGGGATCGATCGATTTAAACAGGATTTCAAGGCAGGACCATGGGCAGAACTAACGCTCGCTGAGTAAACCAATCAGAGAAGCCACGGATGTGACGTAAGGAAAGCGAAACTTATTCTAGTTGTCAACAAACCACAGCATACACCAGCGTGGCTCGAGAGAAGATGCTTCGTGACGGTGAATGACTTCTGTTGTTTTTGTCAGAAAAATCTGAGGACACAGGGTGTAATATCGAGTTCAGTGCTTATTTCGATCGTAGTAAGCTCCCTAAACCTGCTACTGTTTTCTCGCTCAATATGACGCGAAACAAAATCCCGCCTCCCTCGCTCCGATTGGTCGGAAAGAAAGCGCCGGAGCAGAAATCGGGGGCAGATCGATCGATCCCAGACTAACTTTCTCTGTATGTAATACAAAGAGAAAGCTGGCTGGCTGGCCAGGCTATAGTTAGAGTGCAGCATTCCCCACAAAACTGTTTCAGTCATTTCAGTTGAGCAGGGACACTTGACAAACTGATCCTGCTGTAACGGTTGGTCAAAAAAATGTTGCATTGTGTAAACTAGGGCTTTACTTATAAAGCGCTAAAGCTCATGCAACAATCAGACTAATGATTTGAGATTTGGCAGTTTTTAAGTTTTTTTAATTACATTTGTTACAGTAATACAATAAATAGCTCCTCACCCTCACTGTACATATAACAGTGCACCATTGTGTCACAACCCCTTCTTCCTGTGGTCGTTGGTTGTATATTTAAAGATGTTTGTATTTGTTTGTGCAGGTTGAGCCTTGGGCATTTACTTTTTTTAAATAAAATCACACTATTTGGGTATATTTGTTCTTCAGTTGTCTATTTGTGTCATGGTCTTGTGTGAGGTTATGACAAATTGTGGGCACATCCAGGATAATGAATATTAATTTTAGTAGATAGTTGCAACTGGTTGTTGCTGTTATTCATGAGGCTAGGACTGCACTGAAAAAGTATTTGGAATGTTACAATAATTTATCTTTAGAATATGTCTGCTCATGTAATTTGTAAAATTAAGCTACACACAGTGCAGTATTAAGGACCTTTTTTTGAAAGCAGAAGTATTTCTTTTTGGTTAAATAGACCTGGTATACTGTATGTCGACCGGTTTTAAGATAGAAGACTTAAGTATTAAACACCTGAAATCAGATGTGATTTGTTTTAACTGTTTTTTGTGTCAGCATTTTGAGAAATGATTGTAAGACAGAAGGCAGCACTACACAATACACATTTGTGCGTATTTGTAAAAACGTTATGACATACATTCTCCAGATGACCACGGCACTGATAAAGTAATGTTCAATAAAGTTCAAAATGAGCTTCGCTTTTGTGGTGTACATTGTGTATTCACTTTGGCCGCAAATTACTTCCTGCTGTGCAAAACAAATTCAACTTTAAGCAAGCAAAGTCTTCAATAGCAGATGTCTAAGAGGGTTGCCTGGTGAATATTATAGTATATTGTCTGATTTAAAAAAAAAAATTGTCCAGCAGGTCTGAAACTACAGAAGTAGGGCAAAAGTGATGCATAATCTTTTCATTTGATGGAGATCAGAGCAGTTTGAGTGTTGTAAGTGGCTTTTGAATCTCGGCAATTTCACCGATTGCAGTTGTGGTGGTGTCAAGTGGGTGGTTGACTAATAGCAAAGCTTAGCAGAATGAAGATGGAATATGAAACAACTATGCCACCTGGGGATAAGTGTCCCAGGAAACACTACAATATGAATGTAACAAGGCAACACAGGTAAATTTCTGAGCAATAAAGGGCAGGGACATGAATTCAAAGTCAAACAAGGATTTTATTGAATATTTAAACAAAGAATGGGGCTGTGAAAAGGAAAAAAAAAAAAAAAAGATTAAATGCACAAAATAAAATTAAGTTTTAATTAAGGAAAATTAGGTCTTTATTACAAAACTTAAAATGTAGCTTATTAAAATACAGACCTAGACTAAAGTTACTTTATACTGGTAAAATTTGTGCCTAGCCCAACCACCAGTATGGCACCCAGGGTTACTGAAAGAAAAAAAAGAGAATACCATTAAAAACAGGCCCAGTTAGGCTGTTGCAAAAACCAAGATACGAAATCAGAAAACAAAATAGCCTTTGCCAAATCAAACAAAACAATTCTAAACCAAGTTAACTAAACTAAATCATAGTGCTACAATAGAGGCTAAACAAAGGTAGCAACAGGGCACAAAACCAAAAATCTATGATTTCAAATAAACCAATATACCACCAAAACAATGTACAAAACAAAACAAAACCAAGCCAAGCAAAAAAGGACACAACTAAACAAAACAGCAGTAAACAAAATAGCAGCAGGTTAACCTGTATAGAAATAGGTAACTGTTAAAAAGGCTCACCTTTGTAAATGAACACTTACCTCCCTGAACAAAGAAGACATTTCCAACCTTACCAGCAACAGCAGCAATGGCCCAGCTCCAGATGCCACCCTTCTACACAGTATATGTAACTGGTTCTATATGGGTGCTTTGTGGAAAGAATGACAAATGCTTTACAGGATATTTTGAAGTCATTAACCTGTACACATTGGTTAAATTTCAGTTGTTTTCAGTCACTGGCACAAGCTGGCACAGTCAAAATGAGACAGTTATCTACAAAGAGTGATTTGGCCAGAATGGCTCAGGAAGGTTTTGGCAGAGAGAGGACTTGACAGTAGTTGCTGACTGGCTGACTGCCATCAGCCTAGAGGTGCATTCACTACCGCTGTGAAAGAGACATTTTATTTAGAATCTAACCTGAAGCCACTGGCCAAGTCTCTGTGGAATGTTGATCCTCTGTGATATATAGGCTGAGTCTGAAGCCAATCTATAGTCAGTATATAGTGCATTATAGAGTGATGATCTTATTGCATGTCATGCAATCAAGTTTCCAAAAGCACAACATATGGCATAAGGCTTTATATGATTTGTCAGAAAACACCGTAGTATGGACCTAATTTAGCACAGTTTTGTGTGCTAAATGCATGCTACATGGATACAAAAATGACCAAAGTGATTTTGTCCATGTAAGCATCTGATGGTAATGTCTTTCACAGGAGCAGAATGAGAGCAAAGCTGATTTTGCTCCAGTGTCTGTTTAGGTGTAAAGGGCAGGGTTGGTTTCTCCAGGGTGCAAAATCCAAGGCAGAGAAAATGTGAATGAATTCATTTATCACACGCTATCTGATTACTCAATTCTGTGGGAGCTAAAAGGTATGGATACTGTTCGTGGAAGAAACTGAAGAGACTGCTGTCTTGTGGAAAAAGTTTGTGCAAAAATTAGGCATAAGAAATACAAAAGGCTAAAGTTGTAGGAATATAACAATAATCAACTGGTTTAAAGCCAACAACAAGCTTTACCTGTCAACACTTTTTCCTTGTGTCTGAGCATATTCCTAGAATTATGCAGATGCTGTTTCTGTAATAAATGAATGGATGAACAGATGGATGGAATATACTGAGGTAGTTCTTAGATTTATCAGAAATTGAAAATTCATTCTTCCTTGATGTATTTGTTTCCAAAATCATTCCAGAGATTCTTACAGAAATCTGGGCTGTCCAGTGGAAGTTTTGTTACATACGCACCAGGGTTACATGATCAAGGATGATAGAAAAACACTACACTGTACGCACTCACACACAGTAAGAAATTGCTGATAAAAACTTTTTAAAAAACTGATGCCTACTGTTGCTCTTTTTTCTTTTTTTTTAAAGTCAAACACTCTAAAAAGCAATGCATTCTGAAAATTATTATGTTTTATATCTTTCATGCCTCAAGAAGGAAGCTATCATATGTCCATCTGAATGAGCAAAGGTAAGCTAACGTCAGTGATGTTACACCATAAAGATTTATGACTGCATACATTGCCACAAAGCGTAAAACTTGTGCCTCTAACTTGTTTCACTCATACCTTTTGTGTACAATTCAATGGCAAACTCACTGTAAAGTGCACTATTTAGTAATTCATGTGCTGATTCGGCTGATTTAAATGTTAATTTTGTGTACATTTTGTGTATATTTCTAAAACCTTCTCCTTCCTAGTGGGGATGCTTTCTTTGTGGCCTCATCAGAGGCCCAGTGGAGAAGAACACAATTTAATAGACTACAGTAAAATAACAGTAAACTACTTGCAGTAGAACACATTATAATCAACAGTAAGTTAATGTGAATTCACAGATGTTTACCTAAAGTTACTGTTTTACTGAATTTCAGTAAAGATAATAACTGTAGCAGTACTTAAATCCAGTAATGCGGGTAACTCGGCTGCCAGTATTTTACAGTGTTCCAGGGATAAGGACTCTGTGGTTTTGAACGCAGAATTAGTGTGAACTTGTGACATGTGGCTAGAGGTATCCCCTGAATATTTTAGGAGTCCTTTAATACAACTGGAACGTTGCCTTTGTGCCCAGAGGTCAGATTTTGGAAGTGAAAAATTCAATTGAACCCAACAGTGACTACAAGTGAAACACATTTACAGTCTGGTACAAACAGCCTTGGAGCTGTGTTACTATTCTGTGATTACTGCACAGGAGTGATTGTTTGTGCTTTCTTGGACTGCTTGCTTCTTCTACTTTTCAACATGGTCAATTATCCATGTCCAATCTTATACTCTGCAGATGCATGAAGAAAAGAATTTAATTTTGCTGAAAACACAGTGCACCCTTCCTTCATGTGTCATCCCCAGGCTTAAATGGGATAGCCTAGTATAAAGCACCAATGTGACTCCAGCCTATTGATTCTTCTACAACTGCCATTTGAACAGACACTTCAGAAAAAGAGCTATGGTCTTCTCATTCCTTTTAACATGTAAACACACAATCACTGAGTTAGAGGCAATGATGTTAATTATGGATTATGTTGGCTGTTTTGAATTGAGCTAGAATCCTTGGAAACTACAGACCTCCTATTTTCTTGTAGAACCCTGAAGCTGTGTGTACTACTGTACCTCATGTGCATATGTCTAATGTCTGTGTGTAATGGTGTTGTTACCTTGGCCAACAGCTGGAGTCAGGAGCTAGAGCAGGGCTTCCAATAACTGGTTTGGTGGTTTGATGCTGCCATTGTGTCCTTGGACAAGACACTTCATTGATTATCTCCAGTGCCGCAACACTGATGTATGGATGTGTGTATTATGGATGAAAGTGTGATTGTGGTGGTGGTGTGTTTGGTCGTGTTCAGAGAGGCCGTTGACACCGTTATGCGTGGCAGTCCGTCTCTTCATCAGTCTGGACCCAGGGCAGCTGTCGCTACAGAGGTAGCTAACCACCACAACAGTGTGAATGTGTGTGTGAATGAGTGAATGGAAGCATGAAGCTTTTGTGCTTCTATTAATGCATTTGGTAATCTTATCAGGGAGATGTCTGTAGCCTGACTCCAACTGCAAACCCATTTTACAAACAGGTACAAATAAAATGACCTGAACCTATCTATCTATATTTGCCCAACTTTTACGCAGACAAAAAGAGTGTATAGAGGAATACCTCAGAAATTATATTGATGTGTGATTTTATGGCAAAGTGGCATTGCCATCCAGCTGCTATTTGTATTTCTTTTTTAAAAGTCTTTCAAACAGTGTTCCAATATACATGATATGACAGCTTTTGACTGAGTCATATGTCATAAATTGAGGCGATTAAATGCTTCAAACTAATGACATTTACACATTCCACAATGTCTACTCATTTGACTGAGGAGACTAATCAAAACTGTTCATTTTTCTGGTGACACAGAAACTGTAAAAAAGGGATAGGGGAGTCTCTACTGAAGACAGTTTTGGAAATCCTTGCACCACTCCTTGTTTTGAATTAATCCTCATTTGCTGTAGTACATTTCTCCGCATTACAAAACAAGCAGAACGCAGGCAGACTAATCCTGTTGGCTTAGCACCAGGAGGGATATTATTGTTGACATATATAAGCCTTTATTTATGAAGGTTTGAATCTTTTTAATTCATCTCTAAATATGAATATTTGTAAAACATGTCATCCCACACTTTGGAAATGATTACGGCTTTTTACATATCATGCATTCATGCTTCAGCTAAAGAATGCAGCTCAGAACAAGAATGAGCAAACACATATTATAAAATCCAATCTTCCTCCAACTTGCTCCACCTTTTAAATGCCACACCACAGTGAATCTTGGCCGGTGTCCACCTGGGATTTGGGCCCATTTTACAGCAGCAGTAAACAGAACAGACACTAATATGTGGTATCGCCAATCCGACTAACTGTCGACTTCTGTTTGCTGCTTTGTAGTGCTACAATAAAACTTTATAGAGGACCACAAGGCTTGAAATTACTGTGAAGTTAAAACCTGTTACACTATAAAAGCTTGAGGACATTATTCCTGCATGTTGGGGACAAAAAAGTGCTTACTGGACTTCTGAGAATTTATTCAGGCATCACACCGGCAACTTTTGGTGTATAGACGGGAATCACATACAAAATCACAAATGTGAATAATGGTTTGGTATGGCATATTTTAGACAAAATCAATGCAAAACAATTGATTTGAAAGATTTTAGGTCATTTTCACACCTAATAGAGCTTATGTGGACTGCATATGACTTGGTGCATTCTATTGGCCATAACGGCAACAAAAAGCAAATAAAACATGGTCAGCGCCAATACGGATAGCAAACAGACTTCATTAAACTCTTTAATTCCTCTTCATTGAGCTCAACTTGATTAAATCAATTTCCCCGAGCCTTACCCTGCACCAGGCAAGAGTCTAAACTGATCACACATATAGCTCACAGGCTTTTACTCTTAGCTCTGACCAGCTCTTTGCCTGTAGCTGCTACACTCCAGTTACTGAAGAAGCAGGGCATGGAAACATTTCTAAAACTGTAGGTCTGTAAATGTAAAATGAAGAGATGAGAAGAGAGAGATGAAAATGATTTGTATTTTATAACGTTACCAGAGTCTGAAGTCGTTACAGTAGAATCAAGGTAGGATCTGATTACTGTGTTTCCAGTCATTAGTTTTTTATATTGTGTTTTCACTTCTCTACATTATTTCTGGAGTCCACTGCACAACGATCTACAATGTCACAGTAGGCAAAGATTTAGCTTTATGTCAATAATAATGTAACATGCTGTGTTTGCTGTATTTGTCATTTTTCTTTTTCTAAATCAAGACCTTGTTTGGTGTATATATTATACGTAGACTGTAAAAATAAATCTCTGTTATGTTTATGTTTTTTTTATTTTATTCCCCAATAAAGAAAGTTTAACCCAACACTGAGCAGTGCAATAAAACAAAACAATTGTTGGTGACTTAATCTTGTAACTTATTATAATTATTCATTGACATAAACTTTACTTACTTGTGGCTCTCCTCGGAGCTTAAACTTAGGACCCATCCACTGAAAACTGCCTTGTCTAATTTTTAATCATGTTTGGATGTTTGTTTAATTGTTTAATTGCTTTATTTTCAACACAGCGTTTTTAATGGGATCCTCTGAGCCCAGTGGATTTCAACTCAGCCATGAACTCTTCAGCTGCAGTGTAAGTCTGTGTCCTCCAGCACTCCACACCACTGACAGCGCAACACCACTGCTCTCAAGAGAGAAGGGCGCATTTAACATATGACTGGGGACAATAGACGGAGGCAGACTGTTGGACACAGACAGACGCAGAAAGAACTACCAACCCCACAATGGTGGATCCAGTCTTTGGGAAATTCATTGTGCTTCCAAATGAGGCACATAGCTGATGGACCTGCACTGCAACTGACAGGGTATTATCTCTAAACTGTGTAGAAGCTGGTTCGGTGTAACTTGGTGAACTAAAAACTCTGGTCACAGATTTAGCAATGTAATGTCTGCATTTATGTGTCTATAAAATGGTTTGACAGATGTGTTTATGACAGGACGAGAGTCAGGGCTGAACAGCAGAGAGAGAACTGTTCTCCTGCGTTGTATCATTAATGTTAATATTTTGAATTAACATTTACTGAAATAAACCATCCTCGTACCCTGCTGCCCCTTCAAACACAGGGTGAAACCTGTTGTTGACTCTGATGGTGGCTCATCTCTCTGTGGCAGCCCCCAGCACTGCTCTGAATTTATTTGTTACCTTCGTCCCTCACTGACACAAAAATCTGACTGAACATAAAAAAAATTAAAATACTACTCTCATGGCATGCAAAATGTTCAGGGGTACGACTGCAGGCACCACTGGGCTCTTATGACTGAAAAGCCCGACTGGCTTTTTGCTCTGTATTTTCTTTTATTCCATTAGGCCACAGGCAGAGAGGTTGTTAGTGGGACATGTTACCTGGGACAAGTCTGCTGAAAACTGCGCAGAAATAGGCTCATTGCTTTCCTATAGATTATTTGTATTAATGTAGTTAATGTACTGCTGTGGCGCTTTTGGATTGGTTGACATCATCTCCTGGAGTTCTAAGGTCTGGGGAATAACGTTTTCAGCTGCTCTGGTTCTCTTTAACACTGCTCTACTGTTTGACCACGTTCATCCCTAATACTGGTGTGCCTCCGGCCTGGTTCACTTTGTGTTCTCACCTTGATCGAACCGCACCAGAGTTAAAAGTGAACTGTGACCTGTGTTTGGACCAGAGTTTACTACTTTGGTGTGTGTATATACTGTTTGGCAGTGGCAGGCTGTGCACTTCACTCTTAGGCCTTCAGTGACGTACCACTCATCGTTGCTCGTCTGGAAATGAAGGACAAACCCTTTTCCTGCTGGGACAGGCTAGCTAGCACAGCACAGACCTCTTCTCACAATATCCAGCTTTTCGTGAAAGACCCGTCTTGAAAATGGCGTGGAAAGTATATCTGCAACCAGATCAATCTCTTCTCCTCCTTCGGCCATTTTGGGTTAAAAATACAGCGATAGCTGTTGGATCTCCGGGTTTAGTTCGATATTCTGCAAATTGCTGCCTTTCAGGCTCTAGCAAGTGCTTATCCAATCACAGGACACGTACATGTCCAGTTCAACGTAAGACCTTCTAGCTGGCCTTGTTCTGCAGAATTGAGATCTGATTGGCTTTTGCAACTGACTGTGTCCATTCACTTACAGTGCACAGGGGCCTGCTCTGTTGATTCTGAAGGTCTCACGCAAAGGAAATTTGGGGAAATGAGGGATTTAGGACAAAAATGCTGAATGTGTTTACTTTAAAGCTGTAACAAGTATCTTAAAGAAGGTTCATGGTTAAAATATGCTTTGTCATATATTAATAAAACTGCCAACAGTAAAGTGATGAATACATATATTTGAGCTTTTGTTCATAGTAAATTGTTTTGAATGGGCAGAAAATAAGAAGAGATAATGAATTGTAGTTCAGATATAAGCTGTAAGTGTTTTTTTTAAAAACCATTCTTTTCCCCCAGAGTTGTCCAAACAGAACAAATAATGGACTGTGTGGGTTTGTAAATAAATATAGTGCAGTGAGCACTATTATTATTTCGGTTGATAGTATTTTAACAAACACAAGGTTTGGAGATTTAAGTCGTAGAAAATGAGGATTCTTTAGGTCCCTGGTCATTCTCAACACTTTTTTTTTTTTTTTAACAAAAGACAAACTCTGGAGCAAGACTGAAGAAGGATGGAGTTGGGGTAGGAGGTACCTAGCAGAGTGAACAGCTATACAGGTGCAAGCATGGCTTTTCTTCTATGAAAAGACTTAAGTCTGATTGATTTAGTCCTTGTCAAGCCCTGCTTTAGGTAATGACTCCAAATGTCACAAAAACATATCCATAAGATATTAAATAAAAGCATTTAAAATGGACCAAAAAGAAATCTAAAACTGCACTAAAGAGAACAGACTTGCACTAAAATGCAATAAATGCACAGCATAAATTCATAATTAATTGTTATATTACCATTATTAAAAATGTGTAATTTAAAAATCCATGAAGCTGCTTTATCTTGAACAATCTATTTTGTGAAGGTCAGTCATTGTTAACTGCAGGACAGTTAGACTGGGTTAATGTCAGAGCTGTTAATCTTTCCGTTCCCATCTCATTAATCATGCATTGAGTTAAAAATGTAGATATGATTATTGCACTGTGATTGATGAATTGAGACTTGAATTAGATGAAAGGTTTGTTCAAACCTAACCATTAAATTGTTTTGAAAGTTAAATGTGATTGTTCAAGACTAATGCCATTAGCTTTGTTTTACAATGGGGTACAATCTTTCACATTTTCCTTTAAAAGCATGTTTCCAGTGCAATAATAGTGATCCAAAAGGACATGTTTCAACCTTTAACACTGCTACTAGGCAACCCATATTCAAGAGATTGTTATTATCTGATGGAAAGCTTTTAGTATGGCACTGGGTCACAAACAGCTTCAAAGAGAGAAGATCATTCAGGTCACAAGCTCCTGACATTTAATGATTGGTCCTGTTGTCAAAACTGTGGAGTTCTGGGTGTGTGCAGTATTCAAAACAAAGATAAAAATGGAATCTTTTGAAACAGAGTTGTCAGCGTGCCTCTGCTGACTCAACATTTTGAAACCGAGAAATAATTGGGGTGGAAAGCCACAAAGCAGCTGAGTGTTTCAGAGTGGCAGAAAAAGGTGAGCTCATATTCTCATTGTGGCTTGTTAAGACAGAAATGGGGTGTCTCACTACACTTTTACCACTCGGGGGTCATTGTCGACTCTATATTCTCAGGCAGCTGATGTGAGAGCAGACGAGCAGGAGCTATGATGAGGTGTGTGTTGGACCGTCTACACCTCTCAGGATCAGAGTTTAGCTTGTAGGCTGTTACTGCTCAGTAGGAGAGCAACTGGGAATGGTGTTTATATAAGAAAGTATGCTCTTGAATGAAACAGTGGACATTTACTCTAAAAAAAATAAAAACAGTAATTAATTTTACAGTAAATGAGTCTACATTTTTTTAAAGTATTTTTTTATATTTTTAAATACAATATACAAAACTCTAAATTGATCTAACATTGTTTGTAAATTAACAACCAGCATTCTATTCTAGGTATTAATTCACTAAAGCTTTTTTCAAGTTTTCTCATTTACTGTATTTATTAGATTTTTTTTTAACGTTTTCTTAAATTCCCCAAATTGTCAGTAAAAATGAAATAATGAACACTAATTAAATATGCTGCACATTATATGTCCATACTAATTATTTAAAGTTTTACTCTCTAATTTTAGGGTAAATCTTCTTAATTTTATATTTAAGTGTAATTTTACATTTAAACCTTAATTTTATACGTGGTACAGTATATCAAGGTTTATGTCAATATTACACTGCCCAATAATCCAAAGGCCAAAGGTAAAATTATGTCTGTGGGTTCTAAAAATTGGGCTCATATATACTTTGTTCAGGAGTTAAATTTCCAAACTAATAAAGTTAGTGTTAGAAAACAACCTTCAACATCCATGAGAGATACCATGAGTGACAATCACAGAGTTGAGATGGAGATTCACTTTATATTTTACAAATTCTTACTTGAGGCACTGTCATGGCCTGTAGGGGTTTTACCTTTCAGTTTGGGTCTGTATGCATGTTATCAGAGAGATACTAATGAGCAAGTGTTGAGTGTAATTCACAATTTTTATTTTTTTAATTTTTTTACAGTATGGCATTTTCAGCTCTGGCCCAAATGACAAAATGAGCATTTCAGAGACACACTAGATGGCGCTGTCAGAGGAGAGTGTGTGGATAAGGGCTAGTCTGATTGGACTGACATTGTTTCTTTCTCTTGTGATGACACATATTAAATATGACTTTCCTTTTTTATTTTCTTCTGCCCAAATGCAGTTTCAGTCTGTCTTCTGCAATTTATCTTTTAGATGTCCCTAAACTTGAGTTTAATTCTTGCCTCAGCTTTTTTTTTCTGAAAATTTTGTCATCTTCAGCAAGACTCTAGTTCTGTTTCTTTTCTTTATATTTGCACTCTAAAG